>VWYK01118772.1:0-24115 GCA_013399775.1 Semnornis frantzii | reverse complement strand
TGTGGTGGTGACACCATCCACGGTGAATTCATTAGAATTCAGAACAATTTAAACTCACCTAATCAAATATGAAAACTAAATAATTTTAGTACATTTCAAAAGTTTATGGAAAAGCTGACATGGTAAGAAACATTTTATGTGCGTTTCAGCAAAAGTTCTTAAGCACTGTTTCTTGTTGTTGGTTTGGGCTTTTCTGTATTTCATATATCATCTATTTGCTTCCTTACTTCTTAGGTCTCCAATTTTGTTGTTTTGTTTTGTTTTTCAAGTCTTTGGACAAAGTTGTGATGGAAATGAGCACATGTGAAGAGCCACGTGCCCCTAATGGACCCTCTCCCATAGCAACTGCATCTGGACAGAGGTCAGTGATGATACTTGCATGGAATTGATCCAAAAATATTTAAAATTACTCATTTTGAATTGCTATAAAACAGATCCCCTGCAAATTTCCAGAATTATGTAGGGTTGCAGCTTGCCATTTCCATCTCTCCAAAATAATATTTTATTTCTTACTAGTGGAATTTTTCCTTTCTTTGGTCTAAAAAACAGTGTTAAGGGCTACTTGTTAGTGTGGTGTTCTAAAGTTCTGTTCCCCTTATTCTATAAACCAAATTATACTGGAAGATTTCACAGATATTCTACAACCCAAAACCCAAGTAATTTGGTGGGACAGTTATAAGCATAGAATGGTTTGCATTTNCACCTCCCTCACAGCCTGTCGTTGCCAGCCCTCTAATCATTGTGGCCCTCCTCTGGGCCCATTCCATCAAGTCTGTGTTCTTCTTGTGTTGAGGTCTCCAGAGCTGGATGCAGCACTCCAGGTGAGGTCTCGCTAGAGCAGAGTAAAATGCTGGAATCACTGCTCTTGCTCTGGTGGCCAGATGGAGCCCAGGATGCCACTGGGCTTCTGGGCTGCAAGTGCACATTGCTGGCTCATGTCCAACTTCTCATCCACCAGACCTCGCAAACCCTTTTGTGCAGGGCTGCTTCCCATAACCTCATCTCCAGCCTGTATTGATAGTGAGGATTGTTCTGACTCAGGTGCAGGATGCTGCACTTGACAAACCTCATAAGGTTTACTTGGGCCCACCTCTCAATCTTGTCCAGATCCTTCTGGATGATGTGCTGTCCCTCTAGCGTATCGGCAGCACCACTCAGTTTGGTGTCATACCCACCAAAATCCTGTTATTTTTATGGACCTCAAACATATTTTGGTGCACACAGGGACTCAGAGAAATTTGGTGATTCAGTTGATTTTTCTTATTTTAATTTCTTCACAATATGTCGAAGGAGTCCACAGACCTCCGTATCTCCTAGCGTACATTTGAAAATCATCACCATAGAAATTCTGTGTAGGATGGAAGAAAAGGAATGGCAAACAAATCCAAAGTCAAATAATTTTAGACGTTAAAGAAATATTTAAAATGCAATTTTTCATTCAGTCATATGAAACATTTGGGTTGGACTTGGGTTTAAAATGGAATAGAGTAGATTTAAACTGGGTGTTAGGAAGAAGTTCTTTCCAGTGAGAGTGGTGAGACACTGGCACAGGTTGCCTAGGAAGGCTGTGGCTGCTCCCTCCCTGGAGGTGTTCAAGGCCAGGTTGGACGAAGCCTTGAGTGGCCTGTAGTAGTGGGAGGTGTCTCTGCCTATAGCAGGGGGTTGGAACTGGATGATCTTTGAGGTCCCTTCCAACCCTACCATTCTATGATTCTACGACTTGATCTGTAAGATGTCTCTTCCAACCCTTAGCATTCTGTGAGTCAAAACACATTTTATTAAAAATCAGTTGCAACTACTTTGTCCTTTTTAATACTGGAATGTTTCTTGATTTGGTGTAGAAATGTTAGAACCATTTCAGATGCCTTCTATAGGGTGAAACAAAGCAAATACTTTAATTTCTTTCACACATGCAAATTTTAATGGATGGAATACCTTTGGTTAGACTTGCCAAATAATTGATTAGACATGGATTACTCCTTGTGTATACACAAAGGTGAGTAAGATTTCTATGTAATGATGTAGATTGTTGTGTATGGATATCTTTAAATTTTTATGTATATGTATTAAATATGTATCACAGAAAAATTGCATCAGTTGTACTTCTTGGAGACTGATCTTGGTCTAGAATATATTCTTCAATAACTGTGCTGACTTTGGGATCAAAAGGTGGCAATTACTGTGAACTAGATCAAATAGATCCAATAAAAGTTCCTAGATGGATAATATAGAATCATTGGATGTTAGGGGTTGTTAGGGATCATCAAGTCTAATCTCCCTGCCAAAGCAGTATCACCTAGGGCAGGCCACACAGGAACATATCCAGGTAGGATTTGAAAGACTCCACAACCTTTCTGGGCAGCCCGTTCCAGTGCTCCAGCACCTTCAGAGTAAAAAGTTTTCTGTTGTGTTGAACTGGAACCTCCTATGTTCTAACTTGTACCCATCATTCCTTGTCCTATCAGTGGCCACCACCAGAAAGAGCCTGGCACCTTCATCTTGACACCTACCCCTCAGATATTTATAGACATTATAATAAGGTCCCCTCTCAGCCTTCTCTTCTGCAGACAAAAATGGCTCTAACTCTCTCAGTTCTTCTTCACAGGAGAAACATTCAAGTCCTTTATTCATTCTCACAGCTCTCCATTGAACTTATTTTACAGTTTGTTTCATGTTGTATTTCACCTGTTAAACAAGTCCTTGTGTGCCCTTTCATTGAGTGTGTATTTAATATGTTGTCATTCCACTTTTTAGTGAATATGGCTTTGCTGAAAAAGTGGTAGAAGGCATCTCTGTTTCTGTCAACTCCATCATAATACGAATTGGCGCAAAGGCCTTTAATGCTTCATTTGAACTTTCCCAGCTGAGAATTTATAGTGTAAATGCAAACTGGGAACATGCTGACCTCAGATTTACCAGAATACAAGAAGCTCAACGTGGAGAGGTAAATGTACCATCTTTTGATAACCTTTTCCTTGCTTTTGTGGGTGAAGGAGGAGGAAATTGCATTGCAACCTTATGGTGTAGGAAACATGCTGGAGGTATTCTGTGCTCTCTAATTCCAACTGTCATCTAGGAGCACAAGGATGTAATAATATATGATGGATGAGAGACCAAATCTTATAGCTCTAGCAGAGACCAAATTGGATGCTTAGGGAAGAGCAAGAACTCCTACCATCTTGTAGCTTAACTTCCCTCCACACTTTTCTCCTATATACTAGAATTTAGCATTTTGAAACTTACATGAGACAATCTTCTCTACTAAAACCAACACAGTATGCAATAATTGTGACCTTTATTTTAAATGCTGCTTGTCACTTCTGATTGCTTGGAATTAGCTTAACATTTCTGTGACATTATAGTAGTAGAGAGAAGCATCAGGGCTTAGCTTTGTGTGAGTGGAGTAACAAGTGACCTCAGTCTGTTATGTTCATATGGCTGTCTGCAAGGAGGACGTACGAGAGTGTGTATGTGTGTAGAGATACATACACATGCTCAAGTGTAGGTGTATATGCATAAAGGTGCTCTCCTCTTTTTCTCTCTTTTAAAAGGTTTTAACTTTTAAAGAAATCAACTGGCAGATGATCAGAATAGAAGCAGATGCAATCCAGAGTTCTAAACATGAAATCATGAGTGCTCCGGTTCGGCTGATTACTAACCAATCAAAAATTAGGGTCACACTTAAAAGAAGGGTAAACTTGACAAGTTTTTATTGTTTATTTATTATTTTGTCTTTTCATTACATACTTAACTCATTTTTATCTTATGCTTTTCATGCATACATGTACACAGGAAAAGTTTTAAGTTCAGGCCATGTGAGATGTAGAATCTCATGAAATAAACTTTTGAAATCATACAATCTGTAACACCGTGGAGTGGACAAGAAATACTGCAGGCAGAATTTGAAGGTGAAGAACTTGCATAGGTCCTATTGATGATCTGCAGTTTCAATGATTGTGATGCATGTTATTTTACCCCTACAGATCTAGGCAATATTTACATTACCTACATCTAGACAAATGCATCAGTTTAATATCCAACAAAATGTGAGGCATAAATTGACTGTGTTTAGGTACTTATTAACTAAAAAATGTGAGGCATAAGTATGCTATATTTTAGGTACTTTTTAGTTAATGAGAGGAATACAATTTAAAATATAAAGTGTTTGTTACTTATATGGAAGAAATTTGGTGGTTGGGTAGTGTGTTTTCACATCAACTTTTTTTCCCTTATATTTGATATAAGAAATATAAGACGTTAATGGACCCATTTGACTTCAAGTTTTTATTCTGCAGTTAAAGGATTGTAACGTGGTGGCATCAAAACTGGTTCTCATTCTGGACGATTTGCTCTGGGTTTTGACTGATTCCCAGTTGAAAGCCATGGTGCAGTATGCCAAATCTCTTAGTGAAGCCATAGAGAAGTCAACAGAACAAAGAAAAAGTTTGGCTTCTGAAACAGCACAGGTATGATGATTGATTGTTTCACTAATGCAGTGACATTGCCTCTGTGACACCTAAACTAAACTCATCTGAGCTTTAGCCTAAATCAACAGACTTAAATCCAAGTAACAATCTGAAGTGAATGCATGTGGTGTGGATTTTTGCTTATTTCAAGGGCTTGCTTTGAGTAAATGAAAGGATACTTAGGTTTGAAGGAAGGATGAACATTATAAATCAATGTGACTTCCTATTTTTTTCAGAGCTCTGCACCAGCACCCAGCTCTCAGCAGGTGAAAGCGCAGCAGACAACAGCAGCACCTGATCAAAATGATGCAATAGTAAAATTATTTAATGATTTTGATGTGAAGGAGGCTTCTCATCACTTAGTAATTTCCCATTTGGACCTACATATATGTGATGATATCCATTCTAAAGAAAAAGGTAACTTTTTCCTATTTTAAAGGAGCATACCTGTGAACCATAATCATCTTTAGAGGATGTTTTGAGGAGTACACAGAATCAGAGTTGTTTTGGTTGGAAAAGAACTCTAAGATCATGCAGTCCAACCATCATACAATGATGTTAATTATTGTATGAGGAACATAGAGGAATATTGATAATGGTCTTCAGTGTCTGTAGACACTTTTCATATGAGTTGGATGACTCTAGCAAGACATTTTGTTATGAAATACAATTATTTTAGAAGAAATGCAATGAAAACTCCTTCAGTACTTTTCCTGTCTTCTAGGAAAGGATTCTGTCCAGTCTGATTGTTACTGCTGGTGTTTTACTCTTATATTAGAAGTTAACTGGGTTAGAAAGAGTGCAGTGGCAACATTACTGTGATTTGAAAGTGTCAGTATACAATCTGCTTCTGTAGTACTCTTGTACTAAGAGACTACTAAAAGAGCAATCCTCTTTGTGTTAATAATGTAAAGAATTCGGTATTGGTGTGCTCTGCAGGACATAGAAGGAATAGAACAAGTGTTTGGTGGCCTTTATAGTTTGGTGACCTTTATAGTTTGGTGTAATAATTTTCCTTTTTTTTAATGAAAGGCTATTGCCTATAACTGTATTTAGAATCAGGAAAAAAAAAGATGACACTTCTTTCATGCTTTCAAAAAGCGATCAGAGGAGAATGACATCAGTATATATCTAAAGGAGCTGGCTAATGACTGAAAAAATGATAGAGGCATACAAAGTCTGCTGAAGAAAATAATATCAAAAACTTAGCTTTTAGCAAATTAATTTTCTTAATTAGGGAGGACACTTGCAAAGCAGAGTATAAGGTTTGCTGGCTGGAGGTGTATTTTCTTACGTGCAGTGTATCTACTGCAGTTGGGATTTACCGTTCTTTGTGAGATCTCTTTATTGATCCTTAATTCATGGCCATGAAGTTTAAGTTTAGCAGAAATAGCAGAAGAGAGGACTCTTAAGGATAGGTCTTTATTTGTTAAATAAAATAAAGCAAATTATTTACAATATTCTTGAAAGTAAAATGTTGATTTTGGGTGACTTCATAATGGTATTTTCATTGTGAAAAAGCTTTTTGTTTCAGAAAACTTGCAGTAATATGTGTGTTCAAAAGCTACCTTTACCTTTTTTTGGCAGCATTTGAAACACTATGCAATTTGTTAGTAGTGGCCAAGTATATAACAGGGAGAGCTACCAAACAGTCTTGAGAAACCAGTCAAGACGACCTGAATGAAAATGTTGAGGGAAGATAATGAGGTTGTAAAGAGAGTCAGTAAAGAGGAGAAAGAAGTAGCTGTGAGGGGTTTAAAGGAATGCAGAATGAATGTAATAAGAGCTAAGTGAATGTTAAAGGTGATGTCTGCAGAGCTGACCTCTGTTCTGTTTTACAGACTCAAACAGACGTGTTACAGGAGGGGCCATGCAGCTTTCCTTCAGCTATTTGACAGTGGACTATTACCCATTTCACAAAGCAGGTATGAAAGGGAGCACTTAATGAATTACCTCTGAATGTAATCTTCTTGCTCGAATAGTAGAAAATTTGCTTGTGAGTGCATAAGTACCTGGCTTGGGTAGTAATGTTCTGAGAATTTCAAATAGCTCACCTTTTTATTTCCTCTTTCATACAAAAACAGACAACAAAAGCAACAACCTGGGAACCAATTGAATTTCTGTGAATGAGCTGTTTTAGGGCAAGCACTTTTCCTGTTCGCTGTTCCATTCGGTCCACAAAAAGGTGTTTGCACATTTCTGACATGAAGAGAACTGTGTGTTGACAGAGGAAGTGCAGTTTGACAGACTGAGAATTCGCTAATTGGATATTTGCAAGAGTCAATCTGCTAGATTTTTTTTTTCCCCATGTAGAAGTCAATCATTTTGTCTGTTTCCAAGTAATGCTTTGGTTTTTATTTTGCTAAACACAGAATCCCAGTGTGTAGAAGTTCCATTGTTTAATAACAATTCCTTATCAAAAGGGCCATATAGATGTTAGCAATTTCCAACAAGCATTTCATGCAAATTGTTTCTAGTAAACAGGTTTTTCAGAAATCTAAAAACATAGGAGAAACAACATAAGTTTACTGTTTAATTTGAGATCGAAGGCAATCCAGTACAGCAGAGGGACTTCTAGTTGGAGGGCTTGGCTGTGCTTTGTTTTGCTTCTTACTGTTTTAGAGTGATTATCCACATGCATTAAAGGTGTAAATTTGCTGTAGAATCATAGAATGCTAGGGGTTGAAAGGGACCTCTAGAGATCATCCAGTCCAACTGCTCTGGCAAAGCTGGAGAGGCAGATCCCACAGGAGGGCAGCCCTGTGGAAAGGGATCTCGGAGTCCTGGTGGCTAACAAGTTATCCATGGGACAGCAATGTGCCCTTGGGGCCAAGAAGGCCAATGAGATTCTACAGTGCATTAAGAAGAGTGTGTCCAGAAGATCGAGGAAGGTTTTCCTCTACTCTGCCCTGGTGAGACCNTTACTGTAAGGATCATGGAGCACTGGAACAGGCTGCCCAGAGAGGTTATGGACTCTGGAGAATTTCCAGACCCATCTGGATGTGCAACCTGCATTAGATTATATGGTCCTGCTCTGGCAGGGGAGTTGGACTTAATGATCTCCAGAGGGCCCTTCCAACCCCTAAGATCCTGTGATCCTGTGTTAGAAATGCTATTGTTCTATAATTACAGCATGCAATGAGGTTATGTTTGGAAAGGGAATTGTGAATCTTCCAGGCTGGCTTGGATGGGGCTTTGAGCAACCTGTCTAGTGTTAGTGTCCCTGCTCATGGCAGGGGTTAGGATCTAGAGGATTTTTAATGCTCCTTTCAGCCCAGACTATTCTATAATTCTATGAAATAGTGGAAACTTCTTATCCAGAAGTAAACTTTGAAATGAATGGATACTTCTTCCACTCCTCTTACTTGTAGGAGACAGTTGTGATCACTGGATGCATTATAGCGATGCCACTAAAACCAGAAGTGGATGGGCCAAAGAATTACTAAATGAATTCAAAAACAACGTTGAATTACTCAAGCAGGCTGTGAAAGACCAGGTCATAGATTCTCCTCCCAAGTCACCACCTGCTGTATCTCCCCAAAACCTACAAACAGGTACTTTGTTTGCATTACTTGGACTCTGATTCCATGAAATGTTAAAACTATTCCGACAAAGACTGTTCTCCTCAATGATTCCATCACTATTCTTTCCTACAGGCAAGGAACAGATACCGAAAGGAACATCTAGGGCTTCCTCCCAACAACCAAAGGGCAAACTGATGTCTAGTCCTATTGTGGTTAGACTTGCAGATTTCAATATATATCAGGTACATTTCTTCCAGTTAGTAAAACTGAGGCTGCTTTGCCCTTGTCTGTTACATAACTATGTTTTTAAGGGACAGTTCTGAAGCCCACTGAAATTAATAGAAATCTTCCCATTCCTTTTTGGTTGAGACCTTTATGGGCCTGCTTCTGCTTTGTTAAAATTGGTAGATGTTTTATCACCTTGATAGTAGATATCACAATTACTTGATTATATATTTTGGATTGAACTTCTACCATTCCCCAGATCCTTCAGTGCGTAGTTTTAGTTGCTGGGCCAGATTTGTCCTTAGCAGATAGGAGGCAACTAGAACAGAGGTTTATCTGTAAGGCAGAATGATATCGATATAAGAGGAGCTACTCTAAATTTCAGGTGCTATTAAAAATGCTTAATGTGTGCCCTTAGTCATGCTGACATCTTGCCCTCGTTCCAATTTTCAGTGTTTTTTTGCCACATCACTTCTGGTAGAGTGGGAAGTTGCATCTTGCTGCCAGGAGTCTTCATCTGGGTTTGAAGTGATTTTGTAGTGTCATTTCATACTGTCAGTGCTTTCATTTGACTTATACCCTTCATTGTATCAGAAAATCATAGAACTGTGTTGTTTGGAAAAGACCTCTAAGATCGTCAAGTCCAACTGTCAACCTAACACCACCACCATGAAACCATGTGCCCAAGTGCCATGGCTACATGTTTCTTGAACACCTCCAGAGATGGTGACTCCACCACCTCCCTGGGCACCCTGTTCTAATCCCTGACCACTCTTTTGGTAAAGAAATGTTTCCTTATATCCAATCTAAACCTACCCTGGCGCAGTTATAGGCCATTTCCTCTTGTTCTATCACCTGATGCTAGGGAGAAGAGACCAACCCCCCCTTACTCCAGCTTCCTTTCAGTGAGTTGTAGAGAGTGATAAGCTCTCCCCTCAACCTCCTCTTCTCCAGACTTAACAATCCCAGCTCCCTCAGCTGCTCCTTCAGATGCTTGTCTCCTCCTCCCTACATAAACACATTTTCAAATTTTTACTTGTCATTATTTCTATGCAATCTACAAAAAGATGTTTTTCTAAATAGTTTATTACTTGAATTTGTGTATGTTTTAATACAGAGATGCTTGCAGCTTGAAAACAGCTACACAGTATGAAGCAGGCTTATAAAGGTTAGATATTTATTCTTGCCAGTGAAACTAATGCGAGTAGGTAACACCAAATATTCAGTATTAATACTCTGGCTAATTCCAGACTGGCAGTCTGACCTACTAAGTGCAGGAGGAGGGAGCCTGTTTTGCCAACATACATTTTAAACTAGGTTATGTTCCATGAAATTTAAGGTCAAATGTATGTCAAAAGGTGATCTCCTTCAGAAATGTATGTTTACTGTTCTACAAACTCTTGATTCTCCTGTGAAGTAGACCTTTGGGCATAGCCAAGCATAAAGAGCTCTCTGCTGGCTGCATGCTGAATACTGCTCAGCAGAGCAGAGTTGAGAGGTTTCCCACGTACTGGAATCTCTCCTTATGACAGTACAAGGACTTCCAAACACCAGTGTAAAAAAACTTACCTAGCTTATCTATTCCTTATCACCTTGATGTGGGAACCTTTTGCGCAGGCTATGCAAATAAACCACAGTCTAGCCTAATTGCTTGTAAAAACAAACTGTAAAAACTGCAGTGTTTGCAATACAGATAAAAGATCATTCTAGGCTTCTACTGAATGCCTTTGAAAATGACCTGCTGCCTCCTGCCTTGCACGAAGGAAGGGGATCTGGAACTGTTAATATTGTGTAGTTTTCTTGAAAAACTCTTCTGTGTGCATTGCTTCTACTACAAGGCAACTAGGTGTTGCTCCTTGTTAGCATTTTTGTGTAGTTGGGGATCTACATTTGAGAGCAGTGGAATGTTACTGGAGGTAGCGCCTTGCAACTACAAAATGCTTACTAATTCATAAAAAATTAATGTATTGATGGAATTAATCTTCTCTCTTTTACAGGTTTCAACAGCAGACCAGTGTCGTTCTTCCCCTAAAGCTCTGATCTCTTGCAATAAGAAGTCACTTTATCTTCCACCAGAAATGCCAGCTATTCATATTGAATTCACTGAATACTACTACCCAGATGGAAAGGACTTTCCTAGTGAGTGGGGTTTGGTTGGTTTATTCTGTTTGTTTAGTTTTTGTTGAGTTTGTTGGTTGGGGTATTTGTTTGGGTAGGGTTTTGTTTGCTTGTTTATTTTGGTTTTGTTGGGGTTTTTGTGTTGTTTGGAATTTTTGTTTGTTTTGCTTGGAGTTTGTTTTGTCTGTGTGTGGGTTTTTTGTTGTTCTTTGGGAGACAGACCAAGAGCTGTTCAGTCCGGACAGGAGAAGGCTCCAAGGAGACCTTATTGTGGCCTTGTAGGCCCCCTTCAGATACTATAAGAAAACTGGTGAGGGACTTTTTAGGATGTCAGGTAGTGATAGGAGTAGGGGGAATGGAGCAATACTGAAGTGGGCAGATTCAGATTGGATGTTAGGAAGAAGCTTTTCATCATGAGGGTGGTGAGACACTGGAACAGGTTGCCCAGGGAGGTGGTGGAGACCCCATCCCTGGAAGCTTTTAAGGCCAGGCTGGATGTGGCTCTGAACAACCTGATCTAGTGTGAGGTGTCCCTGCCCTTGGCAGGGGGGTTGGAGCTAGATGATCCTTGGGATCCCTTCCCGCTCTGACAATTCTGTGATTCTATTTTTTGTTAATACCAAACCACTAATTCTGTGTGGTACTACTTTTACAAAGCTATGTACTAATTCCAGACTGACAATTGGAAGTAGGTAATGAGTTTCTAAATTGGAAAGAGCACCAAACTGCTCCATTTCCACTGTGCTTGTCCTATAAATGTTTTTTTTTTTTTATAAAGGTGGCTTTTAAGTCTGAAAACACTTGCAGCATTTTACTAGCATGTAAATTACTCTCTGACATACTTGTATTGTTTATGCAGTTCCACTGGCTGATCACATTAAAGAACTCAGTGGCTATGTAAAAGAACTCTATTGCAGTAGTAGCTAAGATGGAGTGAGGACCTGCTGGAGTTTATTAATGTGTTGTGGGGCTGGCCCTGTTTTGTATGCAGAAATGTCAGTGGATTCCTTTGGTATGGGACTTGAGGACAGCAATTCTCCTTGGTCCTGCCCTTCCTCTGTAATGAGGACATTCTCCTCAGACTTCTATTCTAATATTAGATTTTACATTCAGAAATTGACTGACTTGCTTGGGGTGGGAGAAAGAAGCATCCCTTTAGGTATCCCCTGGCATTGTATTCTTCCTTGAGACCAAAGGAGTAGGTTTCCATTCTTTCTCTGACATAAAATACTCATGAAAACATAAGTTTTAAAATGTTTTTTAAAAAACCCAAAGCCCAAACAAGTAAAACAATAAAAACCCCTCACAAAACCAACAGAAAACAACCAACCCCCTAAACATTTTACTCATTCTTAAAATTTTATTTTCTCTTTTAGTTCCATGTCCAAATTTGTATGGCCAGCTGAATGCTTTACAGTTCACCCTGGATGAGAGAAGTATTCTTTGGCTAAATCAGTTTGTGCTGGATTTGAAGCAGAGTCTTATTCAGTTCATGGCCATGTACAAGTTAAATGACAATTCCAAATCAGATGAGCATGTTGATGTTAGAGTTGATGGACTGATGTTAAAGGTAAGCTCTCACTGAGGAGGGGTTTTGTGGTTCCTTGAGAAGAAAATGCTTTTATTCTGAGAAGCTGTTGGCATCTTAAGAATGAAACCAACAGCAGATGAACCAAAGCATCTTATGAATGAAACTAACAGTAAATGAACCACCAGTAAATGAACCAAAAGATCTTAAGAATGAGACCAACAGTAAATGAAGCAAGAACCCACACAATAAGCAGCACTGCTCTGGAAAACTGTCCACTATATGGTTGTTTGAAGCAGATAGATCTCTGTCTACCAGATTACTTCATCTGTGTCTTAGCAGTATTTTGGTTTTGTATTAGAAGACCTGAATGGGTGTATTAGCAAATTGTTTCACTGTGTTGAATGAAGCTGACATAGCAGAAGAAAAAAGTTTGATCACTGAAGTAAAAATAACTACTAAAAAATTAATATTTGCACTAGTACATGGAGGGGGCCTACAAGAAAACTGGGAAGGGATTTTTTACAGGGGCTTGTAAGGACAAGAGGAAATGGATTGAAGTTGAGGAGGGGCCAATTTAGACTGGATATTAGGAGGAAATGTTTACAGGGAGGGTGGTGAGACACTGGAACAGGTTCCCCAGGGAGGTTGTGGATACCCTTTCCCTGGAAGTGTTCATGACTGGGCTGGATGAGACCTTGAGCAACCTGGGCTAGTGGAAGGTGTCCCAATGGCAGGGGGGTGGAACTAGATGATCTTCAAGGTCCCTTCCAACCCAAACCATTCTAGATATCTACGAATCTATTTAGTTGGCCTGGAAATGTATTATGGTTATCAGATAATGGATATGAAATACCTGTTCTTTATTCTGCAATGTAGCAATGCTAGCTGTGTTAGCACGCTTCATTGTTTCCCTGTATCTTAACAGAGAAATAAAATACTGCAGTACTCAGTGTAGTGGAAAACCCTACCTTAGATTGAAAAACAGAGTTATGATTTGGAGTTCAAGGTCGTAAGTACTTGGAATACTTGTGTGATGGTTTGGGAGTTCCCTGCCCCCCTACACTTGTAAAATGACTCAGACTAGAACTCATCCAGCTGGAAGGTAAGAGATGAAGCTCTATTTACAGCTTAGCACAATGTACAAGCAGAGATATACACTATATACAGGAATATTTACAGAAATATACAAGGTAAAGGTAATACAGAAACACAACTCCCCTCCCAGAAATCAGAGACCCCAGGAGGGGCTCCCAACCACCCTTCCACCTTCTCCCCACGCCTACACCTTACCCCAAGGTTTGCCTTACGCACAAGGTGAATTTTGAGGATCAGCCGGGGAGAATTAGAAGAAAAAGTGGTTAGTGAAGTTATTCAGCAGAGAGGAGAAGCCAGAGCTACTGGAGAGCCCAAAACTCTGTGCCCTGTGACACACACTGCCAGCTCGAGACACTCTCTTATCTTTTTCTAAACATCTCAGCAAGCCTATGAGTGAAGTAGACATCACCATTGTTTTCCTTCACAGCCTATAGTATAATTTTCTCCATTAAAATATTCCAGTTAGCTCAAACCAGCACAACTTGAAGAAACTTTGTGCCAAACTGTTTCTGACTTGTAGAAATGAGACACTTCAGCATGATAGAGCTGACCTAAATCTAAATCCTTCAGATAAGAAAAGCTTTATGTTTTTGTACAGTGTCTATTAGATGCCACAGCATCCTTTTTAAAAATCAGAGGGAACACAAATGATGATCTGTGAGCCTGCCTCATTGCTGTTGCTATACTTCAGTTCTCATAAATCTGTAATTATATTCCTTTATTTTAGCTAGATTATCTTTAATGCCCCTTCCAACCCAAAGGACTCTATGATTGTATATTATTTTCTTTCTTTAATTGTGTACTTCCTTAATCTGGATATTTCTATCTAGGCAAAATGTGTTTCTCTTACAGTTCATCATCCCATCTGAAAGCAAACCTGAAATTCATAAAGACCAACCCCGTGCAATTTCCATTCAAAGTTCAGAGATGATTGCTACAAATACAAGATGCTCACCAAACTGCAGGCACTCTGATCTGGAAGCTTTGTTTCAGAACTTCAAAGACTGTGAATTTTATAGCAGAACTTTCACCACTTTTCCTAAGTCCCAGAAGAATTTTAATCTTTTGCATCCAATCTTTCAGAGACATGCTCATGAACAGGACACTAAAATGCATGATGTTTATAAAGGTTATATCATCCCCAAATTGAATAAATATGCACTCAAGACATCTGCAGCTACTGATGTCTGGGCTGTCCATTTTTCCCAGTTTTGGATAGATTATGAAGGAACAAAAAGTGGGAAAGGTCGACCAGTAAGCTTTGTGGACTCGTTCCCCCTTTCCCTTTGGATTTGCCAGCCAGTGAGGTTTGCAAAGTCACAAAAAGAGCTTGTATCACACAATCAGACAGCCCTGAACATTCCAAAAAGTGAATCTTGTGATCTTGCTAATAGACTGCAACGTAAAAAACTTCTAAGGGAATATTACAGCAGTGAGACAGAGCCCTTGCCCAATGGCATTCCAACGTCAGCGGCTTCGGGAGTGCTTTCCGAGCGCTCCTGTTCTGATGCAGATGTCCACGTTCTTGTCCACGTTCAAAAACACGTGAGCATGCAGATCAACCATTACCAGTATCTTTTCCTCTTGCTTCTCCATGACTCTCTGGTGTTACTCCTGGAAAACTTAAGGAACGATGTAGAAGCAGTGACAGGAAAACCTGCAGAGCAAACAGATGTCTGCATTGGGATCTTACTGAAAAGTGCAGAACTCGCCTTGCTGCTCCATCCGCTGACTCAGGGAAACCCTTGTAAGTCTCCAGTTGTGGAGGAAGGAAGTCCTGTGGCATCAGAACTCTCCCCTTTGGGAAATGGGGAAACTCTTACTTCAGAGAGTAAGTTAGTTGGCAATAAGACGCAAACTGGTGTTACCGATTTCGATTATGTAAATGACTCCAAGCCTCTGAATGCTGAAGTTAATAAAGGGATTTTGATAGATCCTCTTCTGTTTAAATCAGACAGTAATATGGATTTGCAGAAAGGAGCATCGTTCTCAGATGATGCATCAGATAAAGGTCTGGGAGATACAAGTGAAGGAGGAAGCAGTGGACTTTTTAGTAGAAGTGATTCAGAGGAAGTCTGTGGACCCCTAAGTGAGAAAAGTAGCTCACATCCCAGGGATTCAGCATCCATTTTTAATAAGAGAGAAGATTCTACTGATTTTTTCATTGATAAAGAGGATGACAAAAACATATTCTCAAGCAAGTCGAATGAACAGGAAGGCACAACTGAAGGCTCTCCTAACCAGGTTGCTGACTTGGAAACAGAAACTGCCTTAGAATCTGAAGAGCTTGAAATCAACAGAATCACTTCAGTTAGAATGTTCACATCTCAGTCTTCATCAAGGTAAAGAAGATTTAATCAATAATAAAATCAATTTTGTTACTGTTTACAAACATTTATCAATCTCTTTTGAGGCCACATACTTCTAGTGTAGGTCAACAGAAGTAAATGTCTAGCTGATGAAAATCATCAAAGTCTATAAAGATATAAGATGTGAAGTATCCAGCATTCACAACTTGAAGTTAGGCAATTTAAACTATTTAATTTCAGTTTAAATGTTATGAAATACGTACAGTGAAAAATACTGTCAGAAATATCCCCAGGGATGCTTGTTGCTCCTGTGCTTAGCAATAATCACATTTCTTTCTTTTCTATCTTGCTTGGTTTAGAGGAATATTTTTAAGTAACTTCTGTGTAATTCCTTTAATGTGAAATAATAATTTCCTGATATCTTTATATTTAAAAAGTGCAAAGCCTAAGGAACGCTGCCTGTCCAACCTCCCTGCATTCTCTGTTTCTTACAAGAATATGAAAAGAAGTCCATCACAAGTTTCTCTGGATACCATCTCTATTGACAGTATGATGCTAGAAGACCATTTGATAGAGAGTGATGGAAGTGACAGCCAAAGCTTTCTGGAGAAAGGTGAGCAGGTTTCACAAAACTTTTCTAAGCAGTAGGTGAAAATGTTCCTTGTTACTAAAATTATACTCAAAGAGATTGTTAGCTTTTCCAGCCAGTGTGTCAAGAATATTCACAACGCATCATTTCAAGGGAAGACTAATAGATTGTGCTACTTAGGAACTACTTAATTAAACACTACTTAATTTTCCTGTCTTGAGGAGAGTAAAGGCAATGCAGTGCTGTGCTGCAACCCTGAATTAAGGCAATGCAGTGCTGTGCTGCAACCCTGAATTAAGCAGAGCTGATGCTTGCATTGCTTAGAAGCTGTTCCTTGGGCTGCGAGTGTTTGCGGGTTTGTACCCTGATCAGTGCTATGCTTGAAGTGGTAAAGAAGCTTTAATTCCAGAAAGAGATGAAAAAGAAATGGATTGTCACTAACACTCACCAAGCTAATTACCAGGAAGATAGACTTGGTATTCTCCTTGCAGCTTGTTCCTTACTTAGCAGCTCCTAGCTATTGATAGTCTAACAGCAGGCACTTGTCAATTTTTGCTCATCTGCGCTTCAATATTTGCTCCTGATCTCTGGAGGGAGGAACTCAGGCCTGTGGTAGTCATGTCTGCATAGTCTCTAGTTATTGTATTGTGAACTTAACAGAGTTGTAATGATGTAATAGCTCCATAGCAATGCCAATTAAATAGTTTTGCACTGTCAGGAAATACTACCAAAATAATGGTGCTGATAAATTCTACTCTGAATGAGGCCTTGAGCAACCTGGTCTAGTGGAAGGTGTCCTGCCAATGACAGAGGGATTGGAACTGGATAAGATTTAAGGTCCCTTCCAACCCAAACCATTCTATGAATAAAGCAAGCCAGATTCTGTTTTGGTTTGAGTTTTTTTGGTCGGTTTTCTTTTCAGTCTAGAGCAATAATGAGAAGAAAGGTTCACTTGCTGAAGTGTTGTATATTTGGATTGTAGGAGTATTTCTGTATATGCTTATGTGGGAGTGTGCCATAAAATAATTTTTTCTATTTTAAATCACCTTTACAGATTGGGTTAATTTTAGCTTCTTAATATTTAACTGGAGATGAAGTCTGTGTGCTTTCTAGTTGTTAAGGAAACACTAGCAGGTCATTCTAATGAACACACAGCTCACTTCTCTGAACATAAACCCACTAACATTTGCTTCTAAGGCACTGTGCAGTGATACAGATGCATGGTTTGGAATCTTCAACCTTTTTTATTTCTGTTGGGTCAGTTTTCTGTTTGATGTGGAAGACTAAAAAAGGCCCTTCACAATTTATTTTTTATTTTAACAATGCATACAGAGTGCCATGTTGGTTTTGTCACTGTAATTCCACTTTTCTTGCATAGAATCTAGAACTGTGAATTGAGGAATGAGTTTGGCAGTTCAGTCATAAACATTTGTTTAATAAGTATTTGTTTAATGAGGCATTCAGCTGATATTAACAATTGAGTTATTTTATGGGTAGAATAACAGCCATTGGCTTGAGACTTACTTACTGTAGGAGTGGTTCAGGTTGTGCTGTACTAACTCTGCCTTTTTTTCTAATGTGTGTATGGAAGGTATTACAGCCACAAACCATCAGAGCCCATCAGGAAACACCCATGAAGGAGGCCCAGTGACTGAAAATTGCGATGGGTCATCTCCAGACGCCATGAGTGCTGCTTCAGAGAATGCCCATGAAACTAGTGAAGAAATGGTAATATTAGTGAATTCCATTTGAAGACAAGCCTCAGAAAATCAAACTTAAATCAGAACTAAAATGAATGCTGTTGGAGGTGATTTTTCTAGACGCTTTGGGAGCTTTTGTTAGTGCCACCAGTGCCACTTGTATCTGGAGTATTGTGTCCAGTTCTGGGCTCCCTAGTTCAAGAGGGACAGGGAACTACTAGACAGAGTCCAACAGAGGATGATTAAAGGACTGTCTGATGAGGAAAGGCTGAGAGACTTGGGGCTGCTTAGTCTGGAAAAGAGAAGGCTGGGAGGAGAGCTTATTAATGCCTGTAAACATCTGAAGGGTGGGTGTCAAGAACAAGGTGCCAGTCTCTTTTCAGTGGTGCCTTATGATAGAACAAGGGGCAATGGCCTACAATCTGGAACACAGAAAGTTCCACCTTAACATGTGGAAAAACTTCTTTCCTGTGAGGGTGCTGGAACAGTGGAACAGGCTGCCCGGAGAGGTTGTGGAGTCTCCTTCTCTGGAGACTTCCCAAACCTGCCTGGATGTGTTCCTGTGTGGCCTGCCCTAGATGATCCTGCTTTAACAGAGGGCGGTGGACTCAGTGATCTCCAGAGGTCCCTTTCCACCTCTACCATTCAAAATTATTCTCATCTAAGTTGCACTGAGCATTCTCTTTCCTTGTTATCTCCTCGTTAGCCACTGTTTATGTGGCAGTAACCACTTCAAAAAGTCAGAACATTTCTGCTGTAGTACCTAGCAATATTTTGTAACATCATGGGTTTTATGCTCTGTTGAATGTTACATTTTAAAGTATCTTGCAAAGAAATAACAGTAACTCTGACATCTCCTTAGCACTTAGTGTTTCCTTAGCACTGATACTATTCTGTGGTATTTGCAAATAAAAGCATAACAGCAGCCCTGCTAGGTCACACCAGAGATGTCTCTTGTCCTGACATGATCTTGGACAACACCCAATATTTGGATAATATTATAAGGATAATTCATATAGAGAGAGATTTCCTCCCTGAGACACCATGCAGGGTCCACCTTTTTCAGTCAGCTTATGCTGTGCTGATCCCTTTCCTAATCAGTGCTTCTTAAATAATAGTCTTGTATCAGTTAAGATCATGAACAAGTGTCTGTCTGTCTGTGGACAACCAAGCAACTCACTGTTAAGTGGGTACAAAAAAGAAAATAAATGAGCAAACTTTTTTTGCTTTTCTGTGTGCAAAGCTTCTGGATATAAAGAATCTTTTCCTTCTGGGAGGGAAAAGGTTTGGAAAGAATAACCTCTGTAAATTCCATTTATAAGCTCATAATGTTTTCTTTCTTGATTTTGTTGACAGATGTCTGTTGTGGTGTTCCAGATATTTGGTGTTAATGGTGAGATTGACATCCGAGGTGAAGACACAGAAATATGCCTACAGGTCAACCAAGTGATACCCAATCAGCTGGGAAATATCAGTGTCCGACACTATCTTTGCAACAGAACCGTTGGTAAGAACCAGCAATGAGCTCTCGTTGTTCTGGAGCTGGAAATGTTTAAGTAAATAAAACCACTGCATTTGCCTTAAAGCACAAAGCCAGTTTGGGGTTAGTACAGTAACAGCCAGTCCACACTGCTTTGGAATAACTACTCTGGTTTCTTATATACTAAATGGGAAGGAAATGAAAATTTAACCATTTCTGTATTGCTGGTAAAAGAAGCAAAAAGCATTGCTCTACTGATACATATTGACACCATTCAGTTGGCTTGATTTGAGTTACTTTGATTTCAGCTATCTGTAAAGTTTCAGTGCTTGCTGCTTAATAGAATTGCTGTGAACTTGCTTTTGCTGTATGGATAATCCTTGCAGGACAGCAACCACAGTGACCAAACGACTTGAGAATCCCGTGGGCTATTTCTGGTGGTGAGCCTTCTTGGTTTTGTACAGTCCTCACTCCAGTATCTGGCTACCTTAAATATTTTATTTATGTTCTATTTCTTGAACTGTTCAGTTGAATCTTGCACATGTCTATATTGGTTAATGAATACTGAAACTAAGAAGGCACTGCTAGGGGATTTTTAAAGTTCCAATCGGCCACCCAAGTATGGAACCACCATATTGTTATCTCCATGTTACTGCACTGCTGTTTATGTTCCTGTGTCTTAGCAAGTAAGTTTGAGTCAGGAGATTCTGCCTTTCCATGGGAATACCTGCGCTCTCAGATCCAAAGAGTGCATTGGGTTGGAAGGGACGCTCAAAGGGCATCTTGTCCAATCCCCCTGCAGTCAGCAGGGACACCCTCAAGTACAGGCTGCCCAGGGCCACATCAGGTTTGATCTTGAATGTTTCCAGGGATGGGCCCTCAACCACATCTCTGGGCAACCTGTTCCAGTATTTCACCACTTTCATTGTAAAAAACTTCCTCCTGATGTCCCACCTAAATCTACCTTGCTCCAAGTGTGTTTCTGAATTAAAATGGAAGTAGTTGTGGGAAAATATGCTAGACCATTAATTTGGTTCCATCTTCAAGACACTAAGGAAATACAAATTGCATGGTGATACTTCTGTCTTGTCTCTTGTCACAGCGAGGTGCAAATCCTTCTATGCACTGTTCATTTTTTTAGTACTTTGGGTTCTTCTGCATGGGTCAGGTTTTAAGACTCAGCTTGTCAGGGTGCTGGGCCAGCTCAGTTAAACTATGCTGTTACAGATTCACAAGTAGCATTGGGTTGGAAGGGACCCTCAAAGGTCATTTTGTCTAATCCCCCTGCAATCAGCCGGGACACCTCCCTCTAGATTAGGTTGCCCAGGGCCACCTGGAGTCTGACCTCAGATGTCTCCAGGGGCAGGACCCAACCACATCCCTGGGCAGCCTGTTCCATTATTTTACAACTCATTCTAAATAACTTCTTTCTTATGTCCAATCTAAATTTACCCTGCCCCAGCTTCAAACCATTGCCCCTAGTCCTATTTGGGCTAGAAAGGTTGGACCAGATGACCCTTGAGGTCCCCTCCAACCTGGCATTCGATGAGCTGATACACTTAGAAAAGTGCTCTGAAGTTCTGTATTTGCAAAACTGTGATTGATGGAGGAGAAATGCTTCCAGAGTACTTTTGGAAGATCAGCAAAAAGTAGAAGTGATTGCTTCTTGGTACATTGCAAAAATTTAATGCAGGTCTGTTTTCCTTTTGCAACAGGTTCTGACTGTAAAGCTGTGGCTGGACCAGTTAATTCATCACCTGAGATTAGTTTGAGATGGGAAAGCGGGCCCAGTGCTGTCAAACACTCTCTGCTGGCTGTGAAAAATGGTTTTCTTCAGTGTCATGTAGAAAACTTCAGTGCTGAATTTCTAACATCCTCCCTGACCAACATTCAGCATTTTCTAGAAGATGAAACTGTGGCAGAAGTGATGCCTATGAAGATAAAAGTTTCTAACACAAGGATTAATTTAAAAGTATGTTAACAACGAGCTGTTGGGCTGCTCTAAAGGCATTGTAATTGTGTTTCTTTCATGATAAACTTCTAATCTGGAGAGAGTTAGCTTCAAAGAAACTGCTATCATACTCTGGAACATCTTTAGATAGTGTTAAAACAATTGAAAAATGCATAGATTTGGTTAGCTTTGTGGTATTGCCTAAAGGGGGATTCTCTGCATGACCAAGCTATTTATAGGAATTAATATTTGATCCTTTTCTTCTCACCTCTCCTGGTCTCTGTTGTAGAGTGACTGTGGCTGGGAGCTTTGTAGGTAAGGTATGTGGTGTTCCTGGAGGCACAATGTGGGTTTTTCTGGTTGGGCTTTTTGGCTTAGCATTTCAGAGCTCCTATTAGAGGAGAGTTCTTGCAATGAAGGTTCAGTAGAGAAGAAGAAAACAAAAAAACTATGAGAATTCCAGTTTGATCTACTCAGATATTGTTTCTTAGAACCTAGATTACATGTCCTGCCCTACCTAGAAACTAAGTGCAAGCTTTTCTCACCATATCTTAAAATAGTAACATTAAGAGGACAATCCTGCTCAAATCTTCTAAGGGATTTTGAGACAAAGGAGAATGGTGAGTTCTGTGCTGTGCAACCATTGATAAGGTTGTGCAGATTAGGAGGTAAGGGCACTATTTTTAAACTATTTGTGGGGGAAGGGTGATACAGAAAAAACAACATCCCCCCTAATTTAAAGATAATAATGTAGCTTTAGCAGTTAATACCCATTTAAAATCTGAACAAACTAAGGACTGCAGTTGGAGCTGCAGTTCTGCATCCAGGGCCAAAGCTTTGGTTTTGCTAAGATCATTCTTGCCTGAAAGGGCAATTGTTATCTCTGTGGTGTTCTACTCAGTGCATCAGTGCTCCCTCTCTCCATGATGCAGCTTTTCCTTCTTCTGGAGATGATTAAATACTCTTTCAGGGCTGTTTCTACTCTAGGAGTAGCACATGCACTTTCTCTAAAAGCTGTAGATCTCTTCCTTAGATTTCAATGTATCACAAAGGTAAATGCCCAAATACAGGGGAGAGACTTAACACAGGCATTCAGATTTTGCCAGTAAGCCAGCACTGTCACTAAGGCAGGCTTAAGCAACATGTTCTTGAGGAAGCAGCTGTTTGAAGGTCAGGAATTTACATTAATAAAGCAACAATAGGAGTTTCTTAGCAGTGAAAGCACTGGAGGGGGTCCAGAGGAGGCCATGAAGATTATCAGAGGGCTGGAGCACCTCTGCTCTGGGGACAGGCTTGGAGGGTTGGGGCTGTTCAACCTGGAGAAAAGAAGGCCCTGGGAAGACTTTATAGTGGCCTTCCAGTACCTGAAAGGGACTACAAGAAAGCTGGGAAGGAACTTTTTACAAGGGCTTGTAGTGATAGGATGAGAGAGAGTGGATGGAAACTCAAGGAACAGAGAATTTATACTGAGGATTAGGAAGAAATTCTTTCCAGTGAGGGTGGTAAGACACTAGAACAGATTGCCCAGGGAGGTCATGAATGCCCCCTCCCTGCAGGTGTTGATGTCTAGGTTGGACAGGACCTTGAGCAACCTGGTCTAGTAGAAGGCATCCCTGCCCATGGTGTGGGGGGGTTGGAACTGGATGATCTTCAAGGTCCCTTCCAGCCTGAACCGTTCTGTGATTGTATGCTAGGTGCTGATTCAGCAGTGCACACAAATCACAATGAAGTGATTCATGGTGGTCACAAACCGCAAGTTGGACACAGATGATTCATTTCTGTGGAGTTGTTAGGTAATCAAGGGCAGGAGGACATGGTTCAAGAGTATGCTGCATTGTCTGCTCAGTGCAGTATATTCTTCTCTTCTGTATCAGACTTGGTGGCAGGGAAGAATTTAAGAAAGGTTGTTGGAACTTTTTGCAATTTCTACTGCAGTCTCAGTGCTGTTGCAGGAAACTTTGGTAGTTACATCTCAACAGCTTTCTTGCTACATGCTTAATGCTCATGTGTATAGTTTCTGATTGTACTGGCTGCATTACTCTGCTTGACAGGGATAATGAACTATAGACTTCTTGAGGAGACTTCAAAAGAAGGAATTTATGAAGTTTCTCTTCTGTTGAGTACAGCAATACAAGGCAACTGCAGCTGGCATCACCCAAACTCAGTTCTGTAAAGGCAAAATCTTCTTAAGAATGATAGCTTTACCCATTCAGTCTTTAAATAGTTCAAGGCAAGATCAGGTACTATGTAGTGCAGGCTTCTTATCTCTGACTCTGAAAGCTTGTGAGCTAAAGAATGGCTTGAGTTGGAGTATAATCTTATTGGTGTGTCTGTAGGAGTACTTTGAAGTATTTTTGTCAGGCTGTGTATACTGAGATCAGCAGACCTACTCCAGAGATAAACTTGGGCCTTTAGTATGATCCTCAGGGGGAAAAAAAAGATGAGTAAAAGTTTAGTGGCAATCCCATTAGAAAATACAAAATTTCATTACATGCACTGGTGTTTAATTCATCAGCTGTTTTGATTTCCTAGTGAACTGATTTTTGAATCCTTGTGCATTTTAGGATGACAGTCCACGAGAAAATATGAAGGCCTCCGAGCTGGTACCCATAAAACTCCATATTGACATTCTCTGGATAGAGAGAAATGATGATGGCTCTTTTCTCATTAGAGGTTTGTATGTTTCTGCACCTTGATATCTCCATATTCTAATCTAGTTATTGGTGATACCAGCTTTTTCTTTGTGCAGATATGTGGCTAATAATTAAAAGGTAGTGGATGGTAATGTGTGAGTTGTGTTGCCATCTACCTTTGTTCTAAGTGTAGTCACATAGAGGAAAATTGCCTTTTTGAATTATGTGTTGGCTGTGATGGCAGCCCACAGCTGAATCAGTCTGAGAGAAGTAAAAATATGCTTATCACTTCATCAGGATGTGCTTGATCAGTGCAGGTCGCTCATGATGAGACTCATCAGAAGTCTAAAGTTCACAGAATCATAGAATGCATTGGGTTGGAAGGGACTCTCAAAAGTTATCTTGTCCAAACTCCTTGCAGTGAGCAGGGTCATCTCCAAGTAAATCAGGTTGCTCAGGACCCCGTCAAGCTTGACCTCGAATGTCTCCAGGAA
>VWYK01118771.1:3309-21594 GCA_013399775.1 Semnornis frantzii | reverse complement strand
TAGTGGGAGGTGTCCCTGCCAGAGGCAGGAACTAGATTTGGAACTAGATGATCCTTGAGGTCCCTTCCAACCTTATCATTGCATGATTCTTTGATTTTATTTTATTTTTTTAAATTTAAATTCTAACAACTTTTTTTGTACTATTGTTTCATTAAATGATACTGCAAAAGATCTAGGAATAGTGTCTTTGGCAACACTGACCATTTGTTTGTCCATCAGTGTTCTTCTCTAAAAGCAGCAGCCATTGTTATGGAAGTCTTTTGCTCTTTTGGAAGAGAGCTAACTTTAACTTGTGTGCATTTTCTTTTGTGGGTGGACTCAGGACTGTCCTGAACTCTGAAGCTCTTCCAGGTGATAAAAGGGAAATAAAAAGCAGTTTATTTTCAGAGCCAGGTGCTCCAAATAAATCCAACAAAGCAGTGCTTCTCTGCTACCCCTTCCACTTCACTCTTCTTCAGCCTCTTCCTCCACTCTGGCTGATATGGGCTGAATTAGTTCTGTATAGCAAATGTAGTCTCTAATATTCCACTATTCTGATTTGTTAAAAAAAATATGGACAAGGTGAATCTAATAATTTCCAGTATCTGAAGGGGCCTACAGGAAGGCTGATGAAGGGCTATTAACACGGTCTTGCAATGACAGGACAAGGGGCAATGGGTTTGAACTGGCAGAGGGGAGATTGAAACTGGAGGTTAGGAGGAAGTTGTTTGGAGTGAGGGTGNACCTGTACTAGTGGGAGGTGTTTCTGCCTATGGCAGGAGGTTGGAACTAGATGATCCTTGAGGTCCCTTCCAACCTTACCATTCTATGATTCTATGATTTTGGTGCTTTACCTCGGTATCCTCCATTAAACATTACTGTGACAAAATTAATTGGGAAAAGTGAAGAGCAGAGCCAAATGATTCATTCTCAGGCTCAACACCAAAATTAGGTGAATTTCCAACCCATGTTTTCTGCTCTACAGGAATTAAGGCTTGAGGAAAGAACATACCTTAAATATAACATTGATGTTTCCACTCGGCGTGTTCGCATTGACGAAGGAGATTTTTAATGGAAAAGCATTGGATGTAAAATATGAACATGACTTCAGGAGGAAAAGAAAGAAAGAAGAATAATGGTGAAACACACGAAAGACATCAGGCTAATACAATACCACCTACAAAGTACCATCTTTTGATGCTGCTTACTTGCACTAATAAAAATAATATCGATGGTAATATCAGTAAATAACATTGGTATTATTGACTGCTTACTTGGCTCAGGAACCTGAGAAATTCTTTTTCTCAGATAATTTGCTTCACTCAATATTGAGATTATATGAATGGTTAATATTTTCTGTACTAATTGTTTTTAGTTTCACCCAGGCCTATTAACATTAAACTTTGGCTGGGACTGAGTGGATGAACTACCTAAGACTGATCTAACGAGATCAGCTGTAAAGCAGCTGAAAGCCTTTGGTTCTATTATTTTCTGAGGAAAAAGTTTGCCCAGTCATACAATCTTTATGGAAACAAAGAACCTGCTAATTTCTGTGGTGGCCTCACTGCCTGAGGATACAGAAAACTCTGAGAAATCATAATGGTTTTTATGTGGGATTTATCTTAATTAAACATGTGCTCCCACTCCTCATTCCCTACTGCTCCTTTCACCTGAAGACCTCAAAGGACTTCAAAAAGCATTAATGAGCCAAGGACTGTGTGAGTTAGGGTGGTACAATTATCATTAAAAAAAGCAGGGAGAGAGGGGGAGAACACCCCCCCCCCCCCAATAAAAACAACAGCAAATTAGCAGCCTGGTCTCTAGAAATAATGAGTGCCTCACAGGAGCTGCGGTTCTCCTTACTGAGTGGAGTGCAATGGAGGCTCATTTGAACAGAAAACCCTAAGAGGCACAGCTGCCTCATACTTTTCATCTGAGGATCTCAAATCATGGCACAAGCATGCAAGTATTGTGCTAGTCACATCATACCTCTGCCATGTACAATAGCAATTATTCACGATGAAATCCTGACCCCCTATGCGTTCCCTCCTATTGAAAGGCCTCAATAAGTGCTTGAAAGGTTACTGTGAGATAACATACTACTGATAGAGCTGGGAGCAGTGCTCACCCCTGGTAAAATCAATAGGTGACAGTAAACCAAATTCATTTTGGACCATCACAAGCACTTAAAAATTCTAATTTGCATGATTAAAGTGACCTAGAGTTCAATCAAGCAGCTGCATGTATAATGGCCTATAGTGATATAATAAAACAAAACAAATCTCTCTTCAGATACTCATAATAAATATAACCCAAACATCTTTGTATCTGTCCAGCCAAGCTGGTGAAGTATAAATAGCATGACTGGGTAGCGAGATACCTTCCTGTTAGTCATTATTTCCTGAAAGCAGGCTTCAAATTCTACTGATTTATATCATACACAACTGACCCAAGCCTGTAGGGTGCTGAAGACCTCTGTTCTCAGAGAGATCAAGGCTGAATAGCAATTACTTGGAGAATCACAGGTCAAAGGCAATTGAAGGGATCAGCACCTCTTAGAATCAGGTTCACTGTGGATAATATGCCAGAGAACAAAAATAGAGCACAAACTGCTGTAATTAAACAGCTATAACTAGCAATAAATATGGGTGTTCAGGTTTGTTTACTCTTTCTGCTGTGTATTTTTTCCTTCTCCAGAGACGTAATACCTTATTCCTAACATAATACTGTTTATGAAAACATTTCTAAACAATGAATAACTGAATTAGTCAAAGAAAACTCAAGTAACACTAAAGAGCATGGTAGTTAGTTTCCTTCATTCTTCAGTAACTTTTAACAGGGGTCATAGTCACAAGTAAGTTACTGCAAATATTTAATACTTTAACAATTCTTAATCATGGTGCTACTGTCACCCCCTGAAGAAACAGGCAGAGAGAAGGAAGAACAAAAGAAAAAAAGGAGCTAACTCTAGACCTTTAGCTGCTCCCACACACGACAGGGAAGAGTCTTGGAAAGAAACCTGCCACCAAGAGCTACCAGACAGGATGGTAAGCACATTTCAGCTGCAAGGAAACCAGGTGCCCTTGCCAATCCCAACACCCCAGCAGGGCAGCTAGCTGGGGGCAGGCTGCTCAAGTCTCTGGTGCCAATGCTGTGCAAGGTAAGACACACATGCAAGGCTCTCAATTTAAATGGGATTAGCCTAGAGGTCAGTTTAGCAGATGGCTCATGCTTAGTATCAGTAAAATGATTTCCCAGTCAATGCAGCCACTAACTCCCTCTCTCCTTTTATACCACAGTAAAATAACATAAAATTAAACCCACAGTCCCTTGCCTGAGCTAGACTTACATCTGCCTCTATGCCTTGGACAACGAGTGCAGGATTCAGGGGAAGCCGACAAACTTTTATCTCCTGGAAGAGCTGCTGAAGTTTGTTGAGTTCCACCTTTAACACCTCCTGTAACATATGATTCATTATGGCAACATGAAAGAACATAACAGCAGCTTATGAGCTTCTGACTGTATTTCTGTATTTTAAAGAAGCAGTACAATTTCCAGAGCTAGCAGCATCCATCTCACCTAATGAGGTCACAAGGAGGTGCAGTTATTAAAAATAAAGAACTGTGATTTTACTCTATACTCATGCTTTGTCTGCCTAGATGTTCATGCTGTTCAGATTCAGTACTCTTCATTAGGGGCTGATTAGCCTTGCACCTGCTCTGCTGCTTCTTCTATCTTTTTTTGCTGGCCAATTTCACGATTTGTTGTTGCTTGTTGCCTTCACACTGAGATTTCCCTCCCCTAACTGTAGGTGTGTTAACAGTAAGGTTTGGGAGCTTCCCAGGATCACAGTATCTGCAACCTTGAGATTAATCTCTAAAATCTGAATTATGCATCAATAATGTGTAATGTATCACTATTACTCTTTTTCTTTCCACCTATTTTTCTCTTTGTCAATATTTTTGTCTCTCTGCTTCCACGTTTACTCTGCTGCTCTCAGCAGCAATGCTGAGAGCTTTCTGAAAAATCCTTTGAAAAGAATCTTTGAATCCTTAAAAAGGGAAAAAAGAACTGTGTACAGTTCTGGAGCCCCCAGCACAAGAAGGATATGGAACTGTTGCAGCCAGTCCAGAGGAGGACATGAAGATGCTGAGAGGGTTGCAGCAGCTCTGCTATGAGGACAGGCTGAGAGAGTTGGGTCGCTGCAGCCTGGCGAAGAGAAGGCTTCCAGGATCTGACGGGGGCTACAGGAAAGCTGGGGAGGGACTATTGACAAGATCTTGTGATGCCTGCCTTCCTGCTACCACCTTTGTTCCTGCTGATCCTGTCTCACCACATGGCCAGTTTCTACCATGCAGTGGACATCCCTTCCATCCATTGCCATCCATCTGGTTGTACATATATTTTGCATCTCGTGTTCCCTTCCCTATACCTCTTTGTAATGCCCCTACCTTAAATACCTTTTTTTATTGTTAAAGTTTTCCTTTTAACTTCCAAATTGCAGCAAGGTTGTTCTTTGAGTGTTTTTACTTCCTCTCTCTCCACATCTAATTCCCCTCTTTCTTTGCTTTCCAAAAGGGGTGGGAAAAGGGAAGGCATCCTACTTTATTGTATTGCTTTCTGTTAGATATATTTTGAGTTGCCTGGGAAGCTTAAACTCAAACCAATACACTTGCCTTTACTGTTCAACCATTAAATTCATTGATCATTTATAAAGTAATTTAGGCTGTCATTTTTATCATGGTCTACTCTGAGGCCTGCCAAGACTGGAAGATTCTAGATGGGTTTAGTCTGATAGACATATCTTAGCTTACAGATGTATCCATTCTAGGTGATTACCTTGTGTAATGCTTGGTGTATATGCACTAGCAAACAGAATCTCTCTTTAGACTTCCACTCAGGGTGCAGTATCCTCACTCTTGCTCTCTAAAAGGATTGAGTCACTCCTGTTGCCCAGCCCTGGGCTGCTCATGGCCTCAAACCACATTGAGATGTTTTACTTGTTTCCAGAGCAGCCCAAAACTTTTACAAGTGCAGTCCAATCTTTAGCTTAGAATCATAGAATGATAAGGTTGGAAAAGGACCTCAAGGATCATCTAGTTTGAACCCCTTGCCATAGGCAGGGACAACTACAACTAGTATAGGTCACTCAAGGCCTCATCCAGCCTGGCCTTGAACACTTCACTGGGTAACCTGTGCCAGTGTCTCACCACCCTCACTCCAAACAACTTCCTCCTAACATCCACTTTCAATCTCGCCTCTGACACTTTAAACCCATTGCCTCTTGTCCTGGCATTACAAGACCTTGTCAATAGTCGCTCCTCACCCTCCTGCAGGCCCCCTTCAGATACTGGAAGGCCACTCCAAAGTCTCCTGGAAACCTTTTCTGCAGGCTGCAGAGCCCCAACTCTCTCAGCCTGTCCTCACAGCACAGCTGCTGCAGCCCTCTCAGCAGCTTCCTGGCCTCCTCTGGACCCACTCCAAAACTTCCATGTGCTTCCTGTGCTGGGGGCTCCAGAACTGCACACAGGACTGCAGCTGGGGTCTGAGGAGAACAGAGCAAAGGGGCACAATCCCCTCCCTTGTCCTGCTGCCCACACTGCTCTTGCTGCAGCCCAGCACACAGTTGCTGTCTGGGCTACACTCACACTGCAGCCTCATCTTCAGCTTTTCCCCACCCCAGACCCCCCAGGTCCTGTTCCTCAGGGCTGCTCTCAGCCATTCCCCACCCAGCCTGCAGTTGTGCTTGGCATTGTGCCTACCCAGGTGCAGGACCTTACACTTGGCCTTGCTGAATGTCCTGAGGTTGGCCTGGGCACACCTCTGCAGCCTGTCCAGGTCCCTCTGGATGGATCCCTGCCCTCTAGCAAGTCCACTGTGCCACACAGCTTGGTGCCATCTCCAGACTTGCCGAGGGTGCACTGATTCCTCTGTCCATGGCACTGACAAAGATGTTAACCAGCACTGGTGCCAGCACTGACCCCTGAGGGAGCCACTTGGCACTGGTCTGCAGTTGGACATTGTGCCCCTGATCACTACTCTCTGTGTGCCACCATCCAGCCAATTCCTTACCCAGCAGTGCTCCACACATCCAGTTCATGTTTTTCCAGTTTGGTGACCAGGATGCCTTGTGGGACAGAGTCAAATGCCTTACTCAGGTCCAGGTAGATGCCATCAGTTGCCCTTTTCTTGTCCACTGTCATTGTTACTTCATCTTAAAAAGCCACTAAGTTTGTCAGGCAGGATCTGCCCTTGGGGAGGCCATTGCTGGGTACCACCAATCACCTCTGCTTTGTTTTCCATTTGCCTTAGTAGAGCTTTCAGGAGCATCTGCTCCATGATCTTGCCAGGTACAGAGGTGAAACTGCTTATTTACTTAAAGGGCTTTATAAGAAAGGAAAATTAAAGTTACCTGAAATAACCTAGATGGTATTTGTTAACAAACCTTTCTTTTTGGCTCACTGGTAGCTTTTACATTTTTTGCAATGTCTTTGAGAATCCTGAGAAGTTTCTCCTCCTTAGAAAACTCATTGTTCAGGGCTTTTCCAGCACAGAATTGGAGAGCAGCCAGTATTTTCTGATACCAGGTCTTGAAATGAACTTCATTCTGTGCATTCTTCAACAGCCTGAAGGAAGGAGTGGGAAAAAAATATCTATGTATCTAAAAGCTGATTTTTATTTTATATAACCTCTGGCAGGAACAACAAACAGACTGCAGACTAATCTGTATCTGGTGACTTTGGCCAGCAGAGAAACAGAAGGAGTGTGTGTGTGTTTGGTTTTCATTTGTTGGCAGTGCCCAAGTCCTACTTTTTAACTATTGAGATTTTGATTGTGTTGATTGAATAGGAACTCCCTCTGTGTCTTATTGTGATGTGTAGTGCAGCGCCTGCAAGAAAAAATATTTCTGCAAGGAAATAATACAGGAGTCTGGATGGGTTAAAAGAGAAGTTGTTCTCCCCAGGCCTAAAAAACAGCTTCAGCAACATCATAAATGAAACCCATCCCTAAAGCAGAAGCCATGATTATGCAAGAAGGGGAAAGTACAGTGGGGTCAGAGAGGTCAGGATATGACTCTTTGTAGCTATAGGATGCTTCAGAAATTATTTTCACAAGCTTTTATTCTCTGGAACACAAGAAGTTAGCTCCAGAGCTCCAGCTGCAAAGAGCGACTGTAGGTGAAAGTATTTGTTTCAAAAGTGCTGCGGAAGTAACTGGAAGTGTCATTCGGTGCTGATTCGGTGTCTGAACAAGCCAAGTGCTAGAAGCTTTATCCCATTGCCACAGGAACTTGGGCACCTCTCTAGACATCAACCACAGACTGGCCTGAAGAAGAGCAGAGCTGAAACAATGGCACCAGAGAGAAGGACCCTTAATGAAAGCCATTTACTAGTCCACACCTAGGCTGTCTGCACAGCACCTCCTGCAAGAAACATTTACAAAGTGAAAACAAGTTGCACTTTTTAATATCCAGTTTTAAATATGTATTTATAAATCCATCCCTTTTTTTAGCTCCTGTCAGTATACTTACAGCACCAAGCACATCTTTCAGCTGGCAGATACGTTGAAAGACCATTTTAGTCTCAGATGTATCATCAGCTCTAGAAACTTACAGAATTTTCATTTGAGATGTTGCTTCTGAAATTTGCTGCACTGCTGAGAAGAGTGAAATGAGCCCACTTTATTCCTCTCCTTAGTGCTAAGTGTTATTCTAGAGCAAAAACTCAACTCTCAGTTCTACTGAAAGCTGTAAATGCTTTGAAACTGGAATTATTACCAATGTAAAGATCAGAAATAAAACAAAAAAAATCTACACTTATTTTTTGTTTCACTTTTAATACTCATCATGCAACCTTCTCTAATTATTCATTTGGGCCAGAAATGCTATGGAGTTTAGGGGTTTGGGTTTTTTTTGAGTTAACTGAATTGATCAGTGGGCATTTTTTTCCTTATGTAGGCCAGAGGTTTTGTACACATTTGATTTCTTTTTGTAAGTGGATATGGAATAATCAGCTTTATATTGTTACTAATATCCTGCTCATCACCTGGGATTTGTCTCTGCCTGCAGGACTGATGAAGTGCTCTGCTTTCGCCTGGACTTTCCTCCTCACAACTTCACTTAAGAAGATCTCAAACCTTATAAATTGTGCTGCATTTTGTGCTGCATTTATATCTATACACTATGTATGTAACATATTACATTATATTATAATAGTGTTAACATATTATAATACATAACATAAATCTTAATGCAGTTTCCTTAAGAAATGAGGTTACTTCAACAAATGCTGTTAGTTTCCACAGGGCGGCAATCCCAGCAGCTGTTGACTTTCAAGGCACATAACGTATGAATATTCCACACAACAAAAAGCAAGAACAAGATATATGCTGAAGCTCTAATACTTAAAGGTAAAATAAAATCATCATTCTTGTAGACATTTCCATCTTTCAAATCACATATAAGGCACTGCAATATTGCTACTGCAGCCCATGCATTTTTGGCGGTGAGGGTTTCTTGTCATCTTTCATAACGCAATGATTCCTCTCAGTCTTCTTTTCCTGTATAATTCATTGCAAAATAATTTGGATTCTGAGAAGCCTTTCCAGTTAATACTAAACCTCTCCATATCTAAGGGCTTATAAGTACTGAAAACGTCTTAAAATGAAAGTGTGGTGTTTCTATCAGAAATGACTAGACATGAAAGGGAAGAGATGTGAGAAGTCTAGCAGGAGCACTTTCTGGTGGAGACTAAAATGACATTTCTTTCTGTAAATCACTAAAAAACAAATAATTACTTTTTGGACCTTAAAAAAGATAGGAGCTGCCATTGCAGTGCATGCTGGAAAGCCAACTGCACCACTTAAAGGCAGTTGTATTCTCACCCTGAACCCCATCTAAAGCAAAGAAGGCCAAGAGCACGTGAAGGTATGGCAGTGGATAAACCCAAATTTCAAGCAAAGTTTCCATAGGTGTGCTGGTTTGAGGCTAATTGGAATATTTTAATTTAAAAAATTGTATTATAGGCTGTGAAATGCAGTGGTGTTCTTGTCCTTATCCATCTCAGCAAGCCTGTGAGTGAAGCAGGCATCACCACTGTTTGCTTTTCACAGTCTATAATACATTTTCTAAAATTAAAATATTCCAATTAGCCTCAAACCAGCAAAATAGATTTGGATTAATTTGCTTAAATCTGGTTAGCTCTTCCCATTTTAGATATCCTACCAAATCCTATTTGGCTTCCAGCTGATGTCTTGGAAGGCCATGGGACCACCAGATGTAATATATATTATATGTAAATGTCTCAGGTGCCCTATGTATACTATGCCCTATGCCTGTGTTTAGGGTACTGAATCAGCCTCCACAGTGCTCTTCTAGCTCAGTGGTAGGCAAACAAGGTGAGTTAAAACCAAAACACACACTATCCACTTCAACAGCAAGTCAAGTACAGGTTTGGTGATTATGTTTCAAACAAAAGCATTACTGGCATGGCCTAAATCATCATAGGGACAGGAATTTTAGTCTACTGAAACAGAGCCCAGTTCAGTCTCAGTCCAGATAAACAGCTTCATTCTCTTGTACCCAAGTGAAATGCAACTTCTTTACTTCTGCAAAGAGAATTGCAAGTGCACTTGAGAAAAGGCAGCAGCACTGTGATGTCTGTTTTGAACTGTCCAGGTTATGTTGGTGCAGAATCTTCTGTCTGCACTTAGGCTTGCATTGGAATCAACTCCTAAACATATTCATTTTACGAGAGATCCAGAAAGGCTACCTTTTCATGTTTGAGATGACCCTTAAACTCTCTCAGTACATTAAACCAACTTTTATTACCCTAAAATGAAAGGCTTAGGACTTCACATACAGGAATCATAGAATGGTAAGGTTGGAAGGGACCGCAAGGATCATCTAGTCCCACCCCCCTGCCATAGGCAGGGACACCTCCCACTAGGACAGGTTACTCAAGGCTTTGTCCAGCCTGGCCTTGAACACCTCCAGGGAGGGAGCAGCCACAACTTCCCTGGGCAACCTGTGCCAGTGTCTCACCACCCTCACTGCAAACAACTTCCTCCTAACATCCACTTTCAATCTCCCCTCTGACACTTCAAACCCATTGCCCCTTGTCCTGTCATTGCAAGACCGTGTTAATAGCCCTTCATCAGCCTTCCTGGAGCCCCCTTCAGATCCTGGAAGGCTACTCTAAGGTCTCCTGGAAGCCTTCTCTTCTCCAGGCTACAGAGCCCCAACTCTCTCTGCCTGTCCTCACAGCACAGCTGCCGCAGCCCTCTCAGCATTTTGATGGCCTCCTCTGGACCCACTCCAACACTTCCATGTCCTTCCTGTGCTAGGGGGTCCAGAAGTGTACACGGTACACAACAGCAAAACCAAAATGTCTCATTTCAAACAGAGCTAGTCCCTGCATAAGGTAGATCAGTTTAGATAATCTGGATTTTTGTTATTCTCATGACTGAGTGTTTACAGAGAATAAGCTTATATATGCATATGATAAAAAAAGGTTCTTTTCATCCCAAGAAGGATTATGGACCAGATTCAGATAGCTTTTGCATAAGGTGTACACAAGAACAGAGGATGTATAGATTCTGAATCTTCTCATAAGTATCTCTTGAACCCAGTCCATGAGGAAAGTTGATGCAGTCATCATGATCTCACCAGCAAAATCCCTTTCTATGCCAGATGCCACACAGCACACACTCCATGGTCTGAACCCACATGGCAGCTTTTGACAGTGACTGTTGCTTCCCAGCAATCCCATAAGGGACTGAAAGTTCTGCACTCAAATTGTGTCTAGTGACTGTGGGGCAGGCACCACAGCTTCCCTCTGCCTGTCCACTGGGGTAGGTATGCTTTTAAAAGATACTAATTTGTAAAATTATTTGAATTAAGTGGGTCAGTTGACAACAGGAGTTCCAAGGAGGGCAGCTTTTAATGTGATGACTCGTTGTAGGCTGTGCTGAAATGTTTATTCAACAAATACAGTGAGGCAATTCCATCTTCTGGGTTCCCTCGTGCACAGATCTCCACTGCCATTGGGAGAACTCAGCAACTTGTGAGGTGGCAGGATGGAGATATGTTCAAGACACTAATGAAATTTTCAAGTTAGAACAGGATGCCTAGCTGTGATAGAGGAAGAAAAAATCAGAATGATGTAAAACTCGAGGCTGCCAGTAAGGAAGAATGTGCAGGGTTGGGGCTTTTCCTGACAATTTTCACAGGAATTTGAAAGACAGAACTCAGTATAAGTGCCTGGCTTTGTGCCAGTCCTAGGCAGAGCAGCTTGCTCCTAACAAGGATATTTCCTCACTCTTTAGGGTTCTGTAATTTGGGATAGATGCTCTCGTTCTCAACAAGGCCAGCAAAATTCAGACTGTCTCAAGGTCAGTTTTGTGAAACAGCAGAATGGGGTTGGAGGGTTTGAAATTGAGTAAAGCAGCAAAGTAGATTGTCTCTGCTTAGCAGCGGTCAGAGGGTCCAAGTCAGATTCTGCAGTACCTTGAAAGATGCCCCCAGCTTCTGCAAGTGGCTGCCTCTCTTCCTGTCTGCATGCACCCACTCTACATCTGCATGGTGGCCCCAACCCCATTTTCTAGCACTCAGAGCTGTAGAAGTGTGTGCATGTGTTATCTGCGAGCAGAAGCACGAGTGTGCAGGAGAGATTTTTGTCACAGGGCAGAACCAAAGGTAGGATGGAATCAGGCTGAGGTGGCTGCCATGTTGGAGAAGGGGAAGCAGAACTAAAAACTGCAGCTATGGACAACAGGGAAATTAAAACAAAAAGGGGTAATTAGAAAGGAAGGAAAGGAATGAGATTGGGTGGATGCAATTACCAAAACAGGGGAATTGGCCCCATTGTCCTTCTGTAGTGTGGGGATAGAGGGAAGCTGGTGCTCTAAAGGCGTTTGCAGCAGACAGACAGCTCTCTGAGCTGGATTTGGTAGGCAAGTGAAAGAGTGAGGCTGGTCAGACAATTTTGCTGCTGGAACATCTGCTCCTTGTCTCTTCTGGAAAGAGGAGTAGTGTGAACCAGAGAGTAATGCCTGACATGATGGGTTAGAGCATGGGTTAGAGAATGGTAAGGTTGGAAGGGACCTCAACGATCATCCAGTTCCAACTCCCTGCCATAGGCAGGTGAAAGAGTGAGGCTGGTCAGACAATTTTGCTGCTGGAACATCTGCTCCTTGTCTCTTCTGGAAAGAGGAGTAGTGTGAACCAGAGAGTAATGCCTGACATGATGGGTTAGAGCATGGGTTAGAGAATGGTAAGGTTGGAAGGGACCTCAACGATCATCCAGTTCCAACTCCCTGCCATAGGCAGGGACACCTCCCACTAGCACAGGTCACTCAAGGCTTCATCCAGCCTGGCCTCAAACACCTCCAGGGAGGGAGCAGCCACAACTTCCCTGGGCAACCTGTGCCAGTGTCTCACCACCCTCACTGCAAACAACTTCCTCCTAACATCCACTGTCAATCTCCCCTCTGCCACTTCAAACCCATTGCCCCTTGTCCTGGCATTACAAGACCTTGTCAATAGTCCCTCCCCAGCCTTCCTGTAGCCCCCTTCAGATCCTGGAAGGCTACTCTAAGGTCTCCTGGAAGCCTTCTCTTCTCCAGGATGCAGAGCCACAACTCTCTCAGCCTGTCCTCATAGCAGAGCTGCTGCAGCCCTCTCAGCATCTTGGTGGCCTCCTCTGGACCTGCTCCTACAGTTCCATGTCCTTCCTGTGCTGGGCCATGTTGTGGCAAATGAAACTCAAGCAAAGACCAGGATCTTAAGTATCTCATTGCAAATTGTAATTCTTACCTGCAATGAAAGAGCAAAGTACCTTCTGACTGAGTTATTTACATGTGGTTTTAAGGTCAGCATGGCAACCCTAGACCATTTGCTTACAATTTAAGCCCGGTATTTATTACACAAAACCAGCACACACACACACAGTGTGGTCTTTGCTTCAGGTATCTTGAATACAGAGCAACACCATGAAAGTGAGGTGCCTTTGGGTTTTCAGGTGAGTGACAAACTTGACCAAGGAAGAGAACGTGCTTTGTCGTGATGGTACATTTCATGCTTGGTTTCTGTTTCAGTAAGCTGTAAGCAGGACAAGCTGCAGAAGAAGAAACATTAGTACCAGACTCCAGACTGCTATAGCAACAATTGTTTTTTAAAACCTCCTCCAGAGCCCTTTGTACTTGTGTGATAATCTTTCATAGGCTTTCTACCACTGCACAACTCCATGTCTGAGGTTGCCATTTGACTTAATTTTCATTAGCACCCCTGAGCTGCTATTTTGTGCTTTATTGTGCCATGAAGCTATGGCACACACCTGAAGTATATGACTGATTTAATTTTATGGTTTATATTCCTCAGAGAATAAGTATCAGGGGTGGTTTGCAATTGGCATTGCATTTGGGCTTTGCAGCTGCTTAAGTCCTGCTGATAGTTAATTGCAGACACAAGGATGAGAGAGCTGACGAAAGTGTCGGATCAAGATCAATACCTCCATCTAACCTGTGATGGGTCATGATGATGAGTGGGCTACTGCTGCAAGTAAAATTTTGTAGCTTTTTTTTTTCCCCCCTCTTTTATCCTCTCCAAGATGACATTGGACAAGATTTTTACTTCTTTTGCAGTGATAACATAAATAATCCCTTTGATAGAGATAGCAGTGCAGCAAGTGCTCCACGAAGGCTGTGAACTCCAGTGAATTCCAGATTCTAACAAGTACCAGCCATCCTTCATCCTCTGCACCTGTAACTCCCCTTACTCCTCTACAGAGTACAGTCAAGGATGAATAACTGATCTTTCTGGTTTGCTATCTGGTCCATTCAGGTACAGCTAAACGCTGAGGCAGCCAAGTGCTGCCAAACTGGCAAATAGAACCGTGGCTTTTCTGATCTCTTTGCCAGTGCCTGGGATGGATAATTGAGCTTTCTGAAGTTCCCAGGAACACATCTGTAGGATGGTAGCTATTGTTTCAGAGAACAGTAAGGAGCACTTGCAGTTGTTGCAATGTAATCTCTGTTCTCAGCCTCTTTCCCAGTCTGTGAGATAAACCTTTGCTGGACAGCAAAATTTCATTTCATTAACCTTTCTGCAAAGCCTTACAGTGGTTCTGTTCTCATGGTCCCTTTGTTATGCAAGAGAAACATGCAGGTTGTCTTTTCAATTCCTTCTTTTAAAAGAAGATACAGGGTAACGCCTCCCTTTTGAAACTAACCCCAAAGTCTAGAAAAGCATGATTCATCTGCTACAAATCAGAAAGCAAAACACAGGAAACAGCAGTACCATTCTAAGAAGACCTATCATAGAATTGTAAGGTTGGAAGGGACCTCAAGGATCATCTAGTTCCAACCCCCTCCCATAGGCAGGGACACCTCCCACTAGTACAGGTCACTCAAGGCCTCATCCAACCTGGCCTTGAACACCTCCAGGGAGGGAGCAGCCACAACCTCCCTGGGCAACCTGTGCCAGTGTCTCACCACCCTCANGAACTGCACACAGGACTGCAGCTGGGGTCTGAGGAGAGCAGAGCAAAGGGGCACAATCCCCTCCCTTGCCCTGCTGCCCACACTACTCTTGCTGCAGCCCAGCACACACTTGCTGTCTGGGCTGCACTCACACTGCAGCCTCATGTTGAGCTTTTCATCACCCCACACCCCCAGGGCCTGTTCCTCAGGGCTGCTCTCAGCCATTCCCCACCCAGCCTGCAGTTGTGCTTGGCATTGTGCCTGCCCAGCTGCAGGACCTTACACTTGGCCTTGTTGAATGTCATGAGATTGGCCTGGGCACACCTCTGCAGCCTGTGCAGTTCCCTCTGGATGGATCCCTGCCCTCTAGCAAGTCGACTGTGCCACACAGCTTGGTGCCATCTGCAAACTTGCTGAGGCTCCACTGATTCCTATGTCCATGGCACTGACAAAGATGTCAAACAGCACTGGTCTCAGCACTGACCCTGAGGGAGCCACTTGGCACTGGTGACCAAGTGGGCATTGTGCCCTTGATCACCACTCTGTGTGCAACCATTCAGCCAATTCTTCATCCAGCGGATATCTTTCCAATTCCTTCTTTTAAAAGAAGATACAGGATAAAACCTCCCTTTTGAAACTAACCCCAAAGTCTAGAATGGCATGATTCATCTACTACAAATCAGAAAGGAAAACACAGGAAACTGCAGCACCATTCTATGCAGACCTATGGAGGCACAACAGTTAACAATGCGACAGATATAAACCCCAAACAGCTGAGAAGCACAAAATGCCTAACATGAGAACAATACAGTTGTTGCAGGGGAGAACAGGGAGGAAAATCAATTAGGCAGCACAATTAATGCACAACAAAGGTGAAGGAGATAGCAGTTTTCTGAAGTGACTGCAGTACTGAGCAGTTTCCATGGCTTTACAGAAGCACAGGGTAAGGCTATCCACTTGACTGGAAGGACCAAGACTCCACTGTTTTGCTCCCAAGTACAAAGCCAGCAGTAAACAAGTGATACAAGCGGGCTGGCACAACTCTGCCTCATTTGCTGATCTTTATTCTCCTTCTTTCTTTCTATTCTAGAACATCTCTCCACTTTTGGCTCCTCACACCTTTCACATAAGAAACCTGCAGTCAATTTCACCCACTCCTTCTCATACAACAGAGACGCTTTAATACACTTTTTTTTCCAAAGCCTTCCTACTGTACAGAAAATACCTCTGGTTAAAGTGAAATGTTGTTTTAAAAGATCCATGTACCTCTACACACATCCACGTACCTCTACACACATCCATTTTATTATGTTTACAACGGATGTCTGATATGTTGCTCTCTCTTAGATATCAGAAAAAGGTTGTTGCAGTTACTATAAATTGTGCTGGTTAGGCTTGAGAAATCAACTATTTCTATGGGAGCCAAGGGACCAGTTGCCATTATTTGCTAATGTCCTCTCAAAGATCTTTACAGACAAGGCAACACAATTTGCATTCGGATAAATCACTTGATCCAGCAGACCCAACCAACCCAGTTCCTCCCACTCCTGCTGAATGCCTTAACTGTGCAATGCATGTCCTGATGATTCACAAAAAATAGCAGATCACTGAAAACACAAGGAAACTGACAAACCCTCCTAGGGTTGGCTGGCAGAAAAAATCTTTTATTTGATACAGCATGTAATTAGTTGCATGCACTTAGGCATAAAGAAAAGAAACCCTAGATAAAATTTATCTAGAGGAGAGCGAGCAGAGGATTTACCTCTAATATGAACTATATCAAGATTTAATAGAACAGCATTATATGAACTGTATGAAGAATTAATAGAAGAGTATAATATGAACTGTATCGAGAGTTAGTAGAAGAGTATAACAGTGCACAGGTAGCACTCTCAGGTAATAGATGACAGCTGGTCTAAGGCCTAAGCAAGAAATGCTCAGCCCAAGGATGTCTTTGGTGTTAATATCAATGTAAGTGCTACAAGAATTGTGTGGTAAAAAGAAGTCCTAATAGCGCCTGACTACTTCTGCCCCAGTTTGTGACAATCTAACACACAACCCAAATATGCATTGTGAGCAATGCCTTTCTAGCCTGCTCCTCTTCACTGGGTGTAGTCTGCAACCAGCAGAGAACTAACCTTATTGACACACTACCAAGACACAAAAAAAAGCCGCAGCAGAACACCAGAACACCAAAACTGGTTGCTGTTTCCAACAACTCCTGTGTACAGCAGTGCTGACCAGCATCACAAAACTGGCTGCTGTTTCCAACAACTCCTGTGTACAGCAGTGCTGACCAGCATCACAAAACTGGCTGCTGTTTCCAACTGTGTACAGCAGTGCTGACCAGTATCACAAAACTGGCTGCTGTTTCCAACAACTCCTGTGTACAGCAGTGCTGACCAGCAGCACAAAACTGGCTGCTGTTTCCAACAACAACTGTGTACAGCAGTGTTGACCTCAGATAACTTGAGAATCTGTAAGGGTTCATAGGCCAAAGATCTTACCCTAATAAAATGCCAATCCAAAGCTACCAAAACAAAACACCTTAAACCCTGAAGCATCATTAATACCAAGTGGCTTAAGATTAGGCTTACAGCTGTGTCTTACTGTTTCCAGCTATTAATAGAAAAAGTACCACTGCCTCAGAGAAAAGAATCTGAGAGTGATTTACTTTGCCCTCCAAAAACCATACTCTGAATAAAGAAAATAGAAGTTACTTAGCAAGTGTGTTGTAATTAATATCTGCATGTGGATTACCAAGGAGGCAGCATTATTTTGCATTTAATGAGAAATGTGGCAGTCAAGCTTCGTATTAATTTTGAAAAGTCTGATTTCATTTTTGCCTGTGCTAGGTATGTCCTTGTCTGCACTTGTTTCAAAACTGCAGATTTTCTCCTCAGAACATTGGTGTTATAATTCCATGCAGCATCTTAACTCACACCAGAATCAGCAAGCCTGAAAGCTACCAACCATCTACTTTTGTAATAACAGCTTGGAGTGCATTTTTGGCACAGGAACTGAAGTGAGACATTCACTCCAGGGCTAGTAGAAATTGTTGCACTCTTCCCAGTGGGTAACTGCATCGGAAGCTTGCAATGAATGGGATTAGATGGGATAATCACCACTAAAATAAGCAGATCCAATGGCTTTAATGGGACGGTGTCCAAATATGCCAGCAATTAATCGGATACAGGAGGTGATTAAGCTACTCCACTTTCAAATAATGTAAACAGAAGACAAAATTAACTCAGGTTCAAGGAGTTCACTAGAGCAAATGAATTGTAGTATTGGAGTTTAGGCCACGGCAACACACTAAGGAGAATGTGAAAATTGTTTTCTTCATCTCTCTATTGTTTGGGAAGTTCTTGTCTCCTGAAAAAAAAAAAACTCTGGGGAGCTTCTGTGGCTTCCCATTAGCTTCACAGTTGGAACAAAGAATCTCTCATGACATCTTTAACATGTTTGTCAGTGACATGGACAGAGGAATCAGTGAACCCTCAGCAAGTCTGCAGATGACACCAAGTTATGTGGCACAGTCAACTTGCTAGGGGGCAGGGATCCATCCAGGGGGACCTGGACAGGCTGCAGAGGTGTGCCCAGGCCAACCTCATGACATTCAGCAAGGCCAAGTGTAAGGTCCTGCACCTGGGCAGGCACAATCCCAAGCACAACTGCAGGCTGGGTGGGGAATGGATGAGAGCAGCCCTGAGGAACAGGCCCTGGGGGTGTGGGGTGGTGAAAAGCTCAAGATAAGGCTGCAGTGTGAGTGCAGCCCAGACAGCAAGTGTGTGCTGGGCTGCGGCAAGAGTAGTGTGGGCAGCAGGG
>VWYK01118770.1:0-15519 GCA_013399775.1 Semnornis frantzii | reverse complement strand
ACTCCCAAACCATCACAAAATAGGAATGCTTAAATATGTCAGTTGTTCAATGAAAGCTCTTGCATATAGCAAACTGAGCAAGAGAAACCATTTAAAAAAAAATGGCAAAAACTGCATTACTTTCTCAAGGTAACTGACAGGAAATTTTCTAGCCAGAGATTATTCTTTTTGGCCAGAAAGATAAAATATTATCAATATTCAGGGAAACTCAAGACACTACCTTTCAACAGTTCTTCAGTATTTGATGCTGTCCATCCCAGAAACCAGGAATAAAAGTACAAAGGACTTTAATATGCTATCAATTTTTAAGATTTTTTTTTTTTTTACAAATCCAGATAGCACTACATTGCCCAGTGCATTCTGCTGCTGACAAAACAGATAATTTATCATCGAAAGCAACTAACTACTTTTTTCCATACTTCTTTTATCTATCTTTTAGAAGGTGCATGGGCTGTAGTAACTGCTATACTGGGGCTTGGTCATGAACAATGGAGTCTTGTTGAAAGTTGCTATCAAAACAGGAAAAACAGTAACATGAGAACAAATATTGTTTGTTGCCCAAACAGGCAATAAGAAACATTTTTTTCCCCTCATCTTACTGTTTTGAAATCTATTCTGCATCACTGTAGAAAATTCAACATTAATTAACATCTACAGTAACAGCACCAAGTTAGGAGCAGGTGTGGATCTGTTGCAGGGTTGGAGGGCTCTGCAGAGGGACCTGGACAGGCTGGATAGGTGGGCAGAGGCCAATGGGATGAGATTTAACAAGGCTAAGTGCAGGGTTCTACACTTTGGCCACAACAACCCCAAGCAGTGCTACAGGCTGGGGACAGAGTGGCTGGAGAGCAGTCAGGCAGAGAGGGACCTGGGGGTGCTGGTAGAGAGTAGCTGGACATGAGCCAGCAGTGTGCCCAGGTGGGCAGGAGAGCCAATGGCATCCTGGCCTGGATCAGGAACAGTGTGGCCAGGAGGACAAGGGAGGTTATTCTGCCCCTGTGCTGGGCACTGATCAGGCCACACCTTGAGTACTGTGTCCAGTTCTGGGCCACTCAATTCAAGAGAGATGTTGAGGTGCTGGAAGGTGTCCAGAGAAGGGCAGCAAGGTTGGTGAGGGGCCTGGAGCACAGCTCTGTGAGGAGAGGCTGAGGGAGCTGGGGGTGTGCAGCCTGCAGAAGAGGAGACTCAGGGCAGACCTCATTGCTCTCTACAACTCCTGAAGGGAGGTTGTAGCCAGGTGAGGTTGGGCTCTTCTCCCAGGCAACCAGCAACACAATGAGGGGACACAGTCTCAAGTTGTGCCAGGGGAGGTCTAGGTTGGATGTTAGAAGGAAGTTCTTGACAGAGAGAGTGATTGGCATTGGAATGGGCTGCCCAGGGAGGTGGTGGAGTTGCTGTCCCTGGAGGTGTTCAAGCAAAGCCTGGATGGGGCACTTAGTGCCATTGTCTGGTTGATTGGCTAGGGCTGGGTGATAGTTTGGGCTGGATGGTCTTGGAGGTCTCTTCCAACCTGGTTGATTCTACGATTCTATGAATTCCTCAGGTGGGGCAGGGTCTGACATTCTAATCAAGCATTCATTAGAGTAAGTACACTTGTGCCTTTACCCTTCATAAACATGGAGAGAGGTTTACCTCCTGCTTTCATAAGGTGAACATAAAATCAATTTCTTACAACACCTTTCCCCCCAGAATACCATTCAGACTTCCTCAAGAGTGAAAGTTTCCAAGATTAGGTCTAGTACCTTCCACAAGTACTACTCTAACTTCACACCAGTTTCCAGGTTTTCATTTGAATGTAGCAAAAAGCTGTGGTGGGAGTAAATTACTCTCTGTAAAATCGAACATGATGAGGCATGTGAGGGCTTTTAAAAGGGCGCTGAGTCATCCCAGTCATCTTCACACTTTCCCCACTGTTTGGCAAACGGTACAAGACGTCTCTCATTTCTAAAGGTCTGTTACAGGCTGCCTGGTGTGGCTTGTGATTCAGCCTCCTTTGATTTTGCAAAGAGTTCTTCTTTGGAACTTACACAACAGGGAGGCTGCGAAACAACTTCAGTTCGCTCAGTCACCAAGACCTGAAGTTGAGTGGCAGTTTTCAGAAATGTATCATTAGAGAAATCATTGAAAATCTCAGGTATGTTGCCAAGGATTTGCTTTATTTTCCTATAGGGAAAAAAAAAAAAAAAAAAAGAAACCCACAAAACCCCCCTACAAACCAATAAAAGCAACCCACAAACCAAAAACCCCCAACCAAGGTCCATCAGCCTGTATTTGCCTGAATTTCTCTCTTTCATACGCAGCCGTGGTAAGAATGATTGTTAGAATGTAAACCTAGAAGCCACAACCATCAGGAGAAGTAAGACCTGACTAGCAGCATTTACTCAGTAGAACAGTAAACTTAAATTATAGAGGTTTTCCCCTCTGTTAATGCTTTTGCAAGTTAAGCTCCAAAACAGAAACCACGTTGCTTAAATAAAAAACAACAACCAAACAAAAACCAAACCAAACCCACCCCTAAACAGACCAGGCAATCAACTCTGAAAAGATCTCAAGAAAAGATGCTTTAATCTGTTTTTTAAAGTGAGAAAAAGGAATGTTCTTTAGATGTTTAAAATAAAGGAGATATTCTGATTGTGGGTGAAATGAATAAATAAAAAAAATTTGGAACCATTTTGGTCTAGTTATGAGCAAAAGTATCACTCAGCAGCTTTCAGTGGGCTTGCTGGAATACATTTATCCATGACAATGGAAGTGCTTATTCGTTTGATTATGCTAATATTTCATTTTGGTTGTGCCAGATGGAGGTTCAGACATGCAGTATTTTCTGAAGCCAATACAGGTTGCCACACAGTGGGGACTGGGACACCAACTCCATGTTTCATTGGCATAGAAAACTCTTGGTAACCACAGGAGGAACTGTAGTGTTGTAGTGATGGGTTGTACTCATGTCCAGAATGAAATAGCTGCTACTGTAGTTTTCAAGAGTCTTATTCATTTACCAAAACTGATAATTACTGAATATCTAGGTTTTGTGATACTGTCAATCCAACTTTTCTTTGACTTAGCACATAAAAGAAGATATATGTGCCCATTCTGTCTACAGTAGCTCATACCAGATTGCTGTAAAACTTACGTAAATCAACACGAGAATGTCTACTTTTAGAAAAGGAGTAATCATGGAATGAAAGGACCAACACTAAGGTTTTATCTTGAACAATCTGAAAGGACTTTAAATAGCTGCAACTTTCATAAGTTCCTAATGAATTTGGCATTTATATGAATGTGTTTCAGATCTTTTGAAGTTCTGCTGCATGTCTCGTGGTGTGTGTTACATCATGAGTCACCCTTCAGGAGTTCCTATATTCCCAGTTTGGAGTTTTAATTATTCTTTTTATTGACCCCAAAATTGACTGTTTTAGGTAGCCACTACCAAGGTTGGATTTTTTCTGAGCTTCTCAAACACACAGTATGGGCCATTCCTTGCCACTGACTATCAGGCATATCAAGCAGATGTCAGAGAGCTCTGTTTCAAAACTGATCCCACAATATAAACTAAGTTATTCTGTAGTCTGGATCTGGGACCAGGACTACACTGATGTATGACATCCATGCTGGTTTGGGTATCACAAACCATCACAAGATCTGATCTATGAGATTGGATAAAGCATTCTGGGGCAGAACAGTTGAATGCCTCCTCAGGAAAAACCAAGATGTTTGCGTACTGCCATTTCACTCCTTCTGTGCAGGGCTCCTTTAACACTTACAGCAAGATAGTCCCAAATGGCTCCAAAGAAAATCTCTCACAGTAGGTCCTACCCAGAGGAAAAACTGTGACTGGGTGGCAGAGAGGTGATTTTGCCAGGTCTCTGCTCTCCAAGAATTCCTTCAAGGCAAGAGATTTCCCAGATAACTGATTGCTCTCTTAGGGCTCTTGAGACAGAAAGATGATGCTTTACCCATGTCACAACTTAAATTTTGAGAGCTTTTGAGAGTTGGAGAAAGGTCTGCCACTCTTGGCATGTATTACTCATTAATGTGAGCATTAAAACGAGTTGATGCTCAGCCATGCAAGAGCATGAATAGAAAAGGAAGCAGAAGTGGGGAAACCTTGCCTCTGCACACAAAAAGGAATGCTCCTGTCAGAGTAAGATTACTTCATGAATCATACCAACAAAAACATTCTCTTCCAGTGTTGCAGTATTAGTTTTCAAGGCAATTGCTTTTCAACCTATCTTATGGGATGATTGCTTCCCTAAAAACTGGCACTATCTTAGGACCTTCTGTAAGAGCAAAGAAAGCTTCTTATTGTCTCTCAGAAGACATCAAATATTTATTGAAATCTTCATTTATTTAGCCACCAGCAGAGAGCCACATATAGGAGATCTTGCTTGCTGGTTTGACCTTGACTATTTAATGAGACCTGTAATGATGCTATTGCAGAAAACAGAGCCTGGCAGAACAAATGCAAGCAGCCACTGCACTAAGATCTCTTGCGTTCTGCAAAAGCAGCAATGGGAGACAATGGTAGTATTAGATGAAGGAAACAAGTCTCAGCTTGTGGGATCAACATATAGTGGCACCAAATATCAGATGTCAAAAGGAGAACTAATGCTACTTGCTGGCCTATTTAATGCCATCATTTTGTCTAAGATGGCTCTGGGATGTATTGTAGGGAATCTGCATGCAGCAAAATTGATATTACTTAAAAGATATTTAAGTAGCTTTGTCCCTGCTCTTGTATCCTTGTTATTATTTAGGTCTGTGCAAAGCAAATGTATCATACAAGACACAGTCATGCTGAGATGCCTTTTTTAGAAGAAAGTGTTTATTGAAAAGTTATGGCAGTGAAGCAAAAATGTCTTCTACAGAGCCACAGAATGATAGAGACTGGAAGATACATCTGGAGATCATCTAGTCCAACCTCCCTGCCAGATCAGGTTCACCTAGAGGAAGTAATACAGGTAGGCATCCGGGTGTGTTTTCAATTACTCCAGATGTGGAGACCCCACTGTCTCTCTGGTGCTCTCATCTCTCTACCTGTTCCAGTGCTTCATCACCCTCAACATAACTTAAGATTCTCCTCACGTTTAGATGGATCTTCCTATATTCAAGTTTGTGCCCATTATCTCATGTCTTGTTGCTGGGCACCACTTAAAAAAAAAGACTGGTTCCATCATCCTCACACCCACTCCTGAAGTATTTATAAGCATTGATAGGATCTCCCTTCAGTCTTGTCTCCAAAAAGCCCCAAGTCCCTCAGCCTTTCTTCACAGTATCACCAAGGTTGGAAGAGACCTCAAAGATCATCAAGTCAAACCCATTACCACAGACCTCAAGACTAGACCATGGCACCAAGTGCCACGTCCAAACCCACCTTGAACACCTCCAGGGACGGTGACTCCACCACCTCCCTGGGCAGCCCATTCCAGTAGGGAATGACTCTCTCAGTGAAGAACTTTCTCCTCACCTCGAGCCTAAACTTCCCCTGGCACAGCTTGAGACTGTGTCCTCTTGTTCTGGTGATGGTTGCCTGAGAGAAGAAAGCAACCTCCTCCTGGCCACAACCACCCTTCAGGTAGTTGTAGACAGCAATAAGGTCTCCCCTGAGCCTCCCCTTCACCAGGCTAAACAATCCCAACTCCCTCAGCCTCTCTTCATAGCGCTTGTGCTCGAGGCCTGTCACCAGCCTCGTTGCCCTTCTCTGGACACGTTCAAGTACCTCAACATCTCTCTTGAATTGAGGGGCCCAGAACTGGATACAGTACTCAAGGTGTGGCCTAACCAGTGCAGAGTACAGGGGGAGAATGACCTCCTTGCTCCTGCTGGCCACACTATTCCTGATGCAGGCCAGGATGCCATTGGCCTTCTTGGCCACCTGGGCACACTGTTGGCTCATGCTTACACAGGTGTCAATCAGCACCCCCAGATCCCTCCTTTGTAAGACAGATATTCTAGTCCCCTAATCACCTTTGTAGCCCCTTGCTCTACCTTCTCAGGCAGTTCCCAAAAGTCTTTCCAAGAGTATCAGTGCTAGAAATCCATTAAGTGAGGCACCACATAAAACTTCATGGCGCATCTTCTGCTCAGAAGACAGGATTGCACTGTCCATAGATCTCTATTTGGGGAGCCTGTAAGGAAACTAAAGATAATTATGGTCTTGAGTTTCTTTATTGCACCAAGTGATAAAGTTTACAACATTCAAGTACAAAGGGGTTAGGGTTCTTTGTCTATTTCGGTTTTTAAAGCTTACTTCTATAGAAGGAATATTTGTCCCAATCATGTATGTCTTCACCACGAAGTTTTCACCTAGTGAGGCGAGAATGACTGCCTGCCATCCCAGTTCCCCACATACCCAGTCACTGCAAGAGACAGATGTCTAAAATGTTGTGCTTTATGCACACTAAGACACCGTTCAGATACTTTTTTTTTTTAAACATAGACATTATTGGTAAGTAGTTAAATCTAAGGGCTCTTTGTATTCACTCGTAAAGATGGCCTGTGTCATGTAGATATCTTGGAAGAATTGCATATGAATGAGGGAGGTGGAGGTGGAAAGGTCAACTGAGTGATAACTCAGGTTAAAGAGGCATTTTCATGAATGGGAAGGGCTGGGTTAAAGAAAGTTCACAGTCTGACATGGGAGAAAGGGACCAGTATCCCTGACAGATGCATATATGTTTAAGAGAAGTAGTTAATAAAGAGTTCCAAGAAAAAAACTAAAGGTTTATTTCTCGGTAAAAGACCAAGTCATTAAAAAAACAACAACAGCCAAACCAACCAACCCACCCAACCACCAACACCCTGATTATAACTTCCATTGAGGAATGTCTGAAATCCAGAAGTAGTTTGCACAGAAGTGATGGAGGAGAATTCAGGTGTTGTCTGTCTCCTCTAATTGTCCCTTCCCCTGTGTGTGGAGCTCCTCAAAGCACGCTGCCTAAAACAGATGACCTCTCTATCTGACCGCACAGTCATATTCTACTGAAAACATGCTTTTAGTGATCAAAAAGTTCGCTATCAGAGCAGAGCAGTTAGAGGGACCTGTAGGCCATGCCTAGCATGTAGGAGGTTGGCAGACTTCTCAACAGGATAAACCAAAGACACTAAGTGTAGACCAGGAATGTCCACCCCAACCCTGCCCAAGCAAGAAGGTTCAGCCAGCACCTATGGGTGCTGTTAGAGTAACCATCAATTTTCTATCCTGTTTAACCAGGGGGGCCACCAGGCCCCCCCGGCCTTTAGATCCCCTCCACCATTCACCCAGTGTGCACCATGGGGACTCACCAGTGATGATGGGAGAAGGATCCCTCTGCCCAGTTGGGCAAACTTGGGGCCTGCTTTTCCTGGGGCAAATTAAAAAGGGAGAGTGGGCAGGGAAGGCAAAGTGGCCACACCTGGGGTGAGAGGAGACTGCAACAGAGCCCAGGTCCTCTGGGTTTGGGGGGAAAAAAAGGGGAAAAATGCAGTGTGGGGTGGGAAATTATCAGATATGGTGGAAAAGGGGAGATGGCACTGAAAGGAATGAGATGGAAAGAATAGGAGGAAGATGGGGTGATCCTGCTCTGGCAGGGGGGTTAGACTAGATGATCTTTCGACTGTCCCTTCCAGCCCTTAATGTTATGTGATAGTAGCTACTTTAGTCCAGCCCTGGGGAAACAGGAATGATTGCACTCAAGGATCTTCAGCCTTCTTACCCCTTTTGAACAAGACTTGAATTACCATTCCTAAGAAACCCCTTTGCATGTGAGCTGTAATCTCCTACAATCACAGTCAATACAGAGGGTAAAGGCATGCCTTGTACATTTTTTTTCTTTGCATAGTTCTGTAAACCAAACCAAACCACAGACATTTCTGTTTCTTCTTGGCCTGCAGAGTTTCATGGCAACTTCTCAACAAGCACTACCAGAGATAATTTCTTTTGCTGTAGAAATTGAAAAAAAAAAAAGAAAAGTTATTGTAAAACAGTTACAATGACTTTTAATCTGATTCCCCCCCCCCCCAATATCCGTTTAGCAGTTACAAATTGATTTTCTCACCGTACTAACATCATTGTGGCCTCAACTTCCTGCTAAGTTCGCTGTGTGTGTATCTCTGTGGACATTCTACAAACGAACAAATAAATACTCTCATCATATCTGTCTGTCATCAGTGGAACTTAGAAGTGCACTTAAGTAAGATAAAGAAAAAATTTAAATGTACTTCTATGAGTTGCATGTTTGTGGGTTTGTTGTTTTGTTGGGGTTTTTTTTTAATGGAAAATATTAGATTAGAACACAAAAACCTTAATGTATATTCAATATATATTCTTGACTTCAAATTATGTATTTCCCCCCCAAAATGTGGATGTTTTTCCCCTTTTTAAGTAGTGACACTCAAATATATAATTTCTTGATTACAAAGCTAGCTTCCTTTCTCGAGAAATTTAGAAGGGGGAGCAAAGGTCTTATGGCTTGGCCATTCTCCTTTCACCTTTACAGCACACAGACATCAAGCAAGCAGTTACACTGACATCGTGATAGGTAATGACATTGTGATGGGTAATGATAATTTTGTCTCCATCTGGCTCTTGTGGGGCAGAATAGCTCTGAGGTTTGAAATATGTGGACGAATGTCATGGGAGATTTCCGTTAGTAACATAGAAGAAGCCGAGGTATTTTCTGCATTTATGGGTGAAGGTCATGGAAGTTTGCTAAACCTATGCATTTCTAGGTATGAGAAGCCTGTAGCTGCTGCTCCTTTTGGGAGAGATGAAAGATAAACATGCAGTTGACTTCTAGGAGCCTCTTCTCCCTTCTGCTCCGACATAAAGGTGGAAGGTTTCATGGAATCTAACCATTTTTTGTTTTGTTTTGAGGGCATAACCAGTACACGTGCATCTCTTGCAGAGGAAGGAGTCCGGGGAGACTGTGGCTCTAGACACCGGCATGAAGGACCTGGATTTAGATCAGGACAGTGGCTGCCAGAAACGCACAGGACCTAGCCATCCAGTAAAATTTACACCTACTCAGCAATTCACAAATTACAACACATCTTACCTCATCCCGCTTTCGACCTGAATTGCCCACACCCTTTGGACCTATCTCAACTGACTTCTTGGAGCCTCTCACGAAAGGGGGGAAGGGAAGATTACAGCCTAGCTTTTCCACCGGCGAGTGGAGTATCACAGCCTTAGCCAGCCCTAAGAACATGTAAAGACATATCAGATAATAATCACGTATTTTAATATTTCCATGAGAACATCTCATCCCCACTCATCCAGAATCCTTCATTTGGAGGATCAAAAGATCTCAACTCTCTACAGAATGAAAGAAAATGAGCACCAAGGTAAAGCAGTAAGTCAGCACATTATTGTCAACCCACAATAAACTCAAAAATGGGCACATTATCTGTTGTAAATTTCATTTGGAGAAGAAATTAAGGAAAATTAGAAGCCTCTTTAAAAGAAAAAAAAAATTGACAAAAAAGAAACCTGTGTCTGTTTGGTGCTTCATTTTACTATTTTCAAATGTTTCATAAATTGTGACATTTTCCATAGCTGATAGTTCCCTGTGTCTTGCTGCTCTTTAGTTCTGGGCTAGTTCTATTGCTGGGTGAAACAGAAAGATATCTGAGAGCCAACAGCGCCTTGCACAGTGCGTCACAAGCTGGAATAGCTAAAAAGAGCTCTGCAATTTATTCCTGGTCTTAAATGGGAACGGACTGATTCTTTTCATCAAACTGCTGCTGGAAATCTCCTCTTGTGAGCCATCATCAACACTTGTCGTCTTCTTGTGTATTTCCCTTGATGTTATTACAAACAGTAATCACTGAATTAAGGCATTAAACGCATATTTGAGGGAATCAAGAACATTTGGAGCATTTCAAGGTGGCTTTCACTTGATGAATGAACTGATTCCAAGTAAAAGAGATCTTACATAATTGTAGATAAAGTCAGCAGCTGAAAGCTCAGTTAAAGGGGATAATATATAGAAAGTAGCCTGTCAAGAAGGGAACAGACTGATTCAGTGAGACAGCTTTGGAAGAAACAGGATGAATGTCATTCCACTTCTCTGGAGCAGGTAATCTCAGAGAGTCACAAAAGTGACCAGAGATGTGCTTGCATTGATTATCCGTGTTTTAGGATGATTAAAAAAGGAAAATAACCTTTAAATATTACCTGTCTAGCAGAACAATTAATATAATTCTGTGCTGTAGGATTACTGCAGCTGAGCTTTTTGGTTACAAACATTGCAGAAGTACCGAGTATGCTTAGTAAAGTGGCTGAATAGGTAGCAAATTATTGAGACATTGAAAACATCATCCTTTTAGGCTATGTGCTCCCTTGTGTCATTAATTTCTTAATCAATTTTACATCTACCCGCTCACTGCCAGTCTGTGATACTTCTTCAGTCAGCTTCCCATTTATAAGGCATCTTGAGAGCTGACATCAATGGAAAATGGAAGCATTCAGTTCTTTGCCAGATTTAGCTGCACGCTGCTCAACAGCTTCTTAGGAAACATGACAATTTTTTTCCACTACAGTTACTTCACTTAGTAGATGGCACATTTCACATGATAAAAATCCTGGAATGCCAGCTTCAGGTCCTGGGATAAATTGGATGTTCTTAAGAAAAAAACAATGAAAAGTTAGTGACTGCATACAAGTGAGTACTAGAAAATGAAGAACATATAAACTGTCTTATTTGGCGCACACGAGAATGAAGTAAACTACCCAAATTAGAAGTGAAAGCTAAACTCTGCTAGAGTGAATTCACCCTTGCCTGAACCTTTGACTCCAAATATATAAACCCTTTTGTGTTTCTTGCAAAGACTCTAGCAAGTTGACACAGAAATTGCACTGCTGACCACACTTCTGGCTCATGCTTCAGAAGCCTTCAGAAAATATAAAAAAATCTTCTTCAGACATCCTTATTCCCCAGACATCCTACCTGCCATACCTCAAAGTCTATTTTATATTAATCTGCTCTTTAGTTGTCAGACAGCAAAATAAATGCAAATTGCAGATGTGTTGTTCCTTATTTTAGCTAGGGCCTCCAGTAGAGAGGAACGTGCAAACCGGAGCAGAGTCCCAGGGGATTGTTTGCAGTTTGCCAAAGAGGGCTGTACACAGTGCAGATGATTCACCCTGCCGATGCCGACTGCTTCTCCCAATCCACAGAGTCAGAAATGACGGAGAACCGACTAAAGAAAATACTCTTCTCTTTGATACGCTCTTCTTCAAATGGAACTGAATCACTTCCAGATAGTTCTGAAGACCTGAAATGCTTCATTCAAGCTAGTTTTCTAAATAAAAGTCCATGTTTTTTTTAACAAATATTTTCTTTGCTTTCAGGTTTTTTGTTTTGATTTGGGTTTTTTTTATTTGTTTGAGGGGTTTTGTTGTTGTTGTTCATTTGGACAATGACCTGTTTGTGTTCTCTGCCCCTGAAAAGCTGAATAAACACTGAAAATGCCTAGTTCTGTGTCTGAATGCTCAAAGACACATGGCTAGGAAAGAGCTGCTTTAGTGTGGGTTGCTGCAAACATTTGTCGCCGGCATGGGCTTTTGTGTCATTTGTAGCCACATAGTTTCGCCACTGCTGAGGAAAATCTTCTACAGAACTCTGAAACTATCAGCTTTAATGGCCTCAGGTTGGTGAGCTATTCAATTGCAAATAATACCTACTGAGGGGGCTCACCTGAGAGCTTAAGTCTTCCTTACTAAATCTTTGACTAAATTTCCATTCCTTGGATTTGTGCTACCTGAAGGGCAGTGTCAGTCTGTTCATAATCTCTTGTGACAGCTACATCCATTGAAATAATGAAACCATGACTCACAAGAGTAAAACCTGCATGTACAAGAAGCAGAGTTTTCTTGGCAACTGACCCACTGAGCTAACATTCACCTCTGGAAGACATCCAGAAACCTTGACATCTTAGCAACAGTACAAAATAGCAACATTTCTTGTGGCTTTCCTTCCTGATACAGTCATGACTGAGACTGAAAATGTGAAATCCAGAGCTAGGCTCACAAGAAAATGTTCACTTGCTGCACAAAGACTCAACTATCAGGATACCTCAGCCTTGAGTTAGCTTAATTACACACGTTGCTCCACATGCAATGCTTGTGAAAATGTAGGCTCTAGGCATACAATTCCTCTAAAGCCAGCAAATTATGTAAATATCATTTTAGCTAACAGAAACTGACTTAGATCACTTCTCTAGCCTGGGGAGCCTCCCTGACTCCTCTTGACATGATGGCACTCTGCCAGTCTGTCTCACAAAGTATGGCCTTAGCAGTGGCTCTCTCCCCTGGGACTGGACTTACCTGAGTATTTATGCAGAGAAACCACTAGAATCGATTCATTCCTGTGCTACAGGGTGTTTGAACCTACATTTTCCACTCCCAGACTACTAGAGCTGATGTTACCCTGGAATGGGAAAGAAGGTTTTCATTCTCTCGCAGAAGCTGTATCCACCCTCATACACTCATTCAATATTCATTGTGCCCTAGAAACAAGACAAGAACATGTCACCATAGCTCACTGCTTTCTTATGAGTCTCATCTGGGAGAAGTGGAGAATCTCGCTTTCTGCTCTCTCTCCTCCAATTCTAAATTTAAATATTTGAAAAGAGGTATTCTCTTCCACAAGAAACCTAAGGCTTTCTTCTACTGAATAGCCTTAGCCACTTAATGTTATCTCATTTTATTATTCCTTCCTGCCTCTGATCTAATGAATATTTAATTATTCCCTGGAAAGTGGAAGCTAAGGGAACTCCAGCTTAGTACTAGGTACTCTCTTAGATAATTTATTTGTATCTCTTGTTCCTCCTTCTTTGAGGGCTCAAAGTACTGGGGGTCATTAGAGGTCTGAGGTACTGCAGCTACCAGCAACTTTTATATTTTGTACAGGGCTTTTTCTGACAGACATGCACTGAAAATGCTGTCACCTGAGCAAGAAAGACGGAGAGGACCTCTTCTGAAAAGCTTCAGGGAATTATGCATCAACTGTCCCCTGAGAATAGGACACTTAAAAATTATGTATTTAAACATACTCAGAAAGTAGAACTTAGAGACTTTGTTAATGTGTATGTAAGAGATTGTGGGTTTGCACAACTCTAAAGACAAAGGAAAGTGTTGCATTTTGATGTTAAAAGTATAAAAGAGAAGTTGAAGTCCCAGTTTTGTGCTTTTTGTGCTGAAACTCTTAAGTCGTCTGGTGATCATAACTTTCCTATGCTCAGCATGGCAATGATGTGCCAGGAACTGCATGAAGATGGCAAGGGAAAGCATCCCCAGGTGTCATCTCTCCATGGAATTATCACGGAGTGCTTCAAGCTGCCAGTCTGCACCTCCAGTGTAAGATGTGTTATGAGATAGGGTGGATGTGTGGGGGTTGTTCCTACCACCCTGTGCGACAGCCTCATAGACCAGGTCACAGAGGGCCTGCAGGCACCACCCAGGCTGTGGCTAATTATACTAGGAGGAGCTCCCTAACACTTCTATAGCAACACTTAACTTCCAAGCACCTTTTCCCAAATGCCTTGAGGATTTTAACTAGCAGTTTCATACTCTGTCATGATTGTATTACAGGGGTAACTCTGAAAATAGCACATCTTTTTGATCCTGCTGCCAAAGGAAGAGATGCGATATCTTGCAGCAGAAAGCTTCTGGGTTTGGCAGCAGAAGCACAGCCAGGAGAGGCTGGAGTCAGCACTAGAAATGGATGTCATGGCTCTCAGTTGCTGCTTACTTTGATTGAAAAACAAAATCTTCCTCCATTTCAAGTTTAGGCTGAGATAAATTCAGTCTTCTGTTGCAATCACAAAATGTATGAGCTATCAATTTCCCAGGTGTTTAGATCAGTTAGAAGGTAACTACTCACTCCTTCCAGCATTGTATTGTGCAGGCAAACCTGCAAGATAAACAAAGCATTTAGCTCCTGACTGGGTACATGAAATTGGAGTGGGGCACTGAAAATTTGTCCCAGAAGAGCAGCAGCGAGAAGATTACTTGAATAACAGGAAGTTTGCTGGATCCTTGTACACTCTCAGTGTTACAGACATGAAGTCTGTACAGCAAGAAAGACATTAGTGCAATGGGAAGTGTAACAAGAAAAGATCCACTTGGCAGTAAATTCAGTTAGGTATTTTGCATTCCTAGAAGAGCAGAAATACAAAACCACAGAAGACCCAGTCCTTTGGACTGAGGCTGGTCAATGGTCTACGCTAAGATCATTCCTGGTAGATGTTCATCTAACTCATTCTAGAAACCTCCAGTAAAGGAAACTTCACAACTTCCATAAGAGAACACTTACAATGCTTTAAGAGCCAAACTGTTAAAGAGAAACCTTTTCATATACCCAGCAAGATAACTTTTGGTGAAATTTAAGCTAATTTCTGTTTGTTTTCACCCCACTGGCCCTAAAGAGCAGTTTATAATAATCTTCTTTCCAATAACACTTTATAGCAATGGAAAGGAGAAAAATGCTTCCCATCTTACAGGAATCAACTAGAAGGAATAATTGCCTCCCACATCATTGTCAGCTTTTGTGAATGCAACCCAGAGTAAGATATGCCTTCTTAGCTACAATACAGGATTTTTTTTCACTCATATTTATGCTGTGATCCACTGCAACTTCAACAGATAATTCTGTTATCCTATACCCAAAGGAAAACTCCAAAATCTGGCCTTCCTTTGAAACACGTCTTGAATTCTGGTTGCATTGCTTCATGAATTAGCCAATAAATAAAATCATCTAACTTCTTAGTCTAAGGAAAACCAGAAGTCACTATAGTATGCAGTATATGTACCTGTCCTTGATCTTTCCTTCCAGAACAGACTTGCTCCTGTCTCTTGAGAATGGAGCTCCCCACTGTGCTGAAAATCATTTAGCATAAAGTATTATGAAAATCAAAGCATAAATTTTTTAGTTACAGAACTTTTGTTATGGCCAAATGAATACTTGGGTACTTGCAACTTATTTATTTAAAACAAAAATATTTCATTGATACTACAGGCATCAACCTGCTTAAGGAGGTTGTTCCAATACAGAGTCCTAGAGGAGATCATTCGTTGTCTTCTCAAATGAAAGCTTCTTATAGAAAAAACTCCATGACCTCCATGAACTCAGAGGTTCCAGGAAGAACCCATTTCTGTTTCTAAGACCTACAGTCATACAGAATTAGTCACCATGAGCATATATACACTGTGATTTCCAAACAAATCCAAGAAGAGCACAGCACAATTAGCAAAAGCACTCTTTAAAAATGTTGCAATTAAAATACATTAAAAACAATATCACAGTGAAGCTTGAGAAAGCTACACTCTTTAGGTTTGTCATTAACAAGTGTTCTGACCCTAGTAATACTTTCAATATATTAGAGAATGATTAATGGCTAAGACTTGATAATCACAAAGAGAAAAAAACAAAACCCAACAAAATAATGGCACAAGATCAATTACCACATGACAGCTGTAGCCTTGGGACAACTGTACTAATGCCCATGAACAATTGTATCTTAAGTCACATGACTAAG
>VWYK01118769.1:983-15783 GCA_013399775.1 Semnornis frantzii | reverse complement strand
TTCCTGTCCCCCTCCCCAGAAATCCATACTTATATTCTAGGAGACAGAAGTCTATTGTCCCAATTCATTCAACTGGTGTATATATTTCATGCTCTGAAAATGAACACTATGCACATTCAAAATTATATTTGCATCAAAATAGGGGAGATGTCTTGAGCTTTTATTTAATATCTAATGAGGAGTGCCCAAATTTTCTAAGTGAAAATGTGACCCCCCAGGACTCCTTTAGTGTGGAGTGTATTGTTCATTAAGAAGGTGCTGTGTATGAGGAAACAGAGCAGAAAGAGTACCCTCCATCTATTCATACCTCAAAGAGCTTTAAACAATTTCCAGAAATAGAAACAGCACCTGCTAAGGGCAGAAGCATAATTGTTTGCATGTCCTCAAACATTGCTTTACTGCAACACTTTTCATTTTGTTCTCAAAAGGATTAATGACTGAATGCTGAGGATTAGAGCAGTTCAAGGTTAAAAAGGAGATCAGAGCAGGCCAGGCAGACAAGAGTAGAACAAGGTGATTATTTGCAATACGGTAATTTATAACTCCAGTCGCCACTGAATTCTGTGTTTTGCTTGCATAATTAATGGAAGTAGGTTGGAGTTTTCTTCAGTGCCATTTTTGTGTTGGTCAAGTCTTGCATCTTCTCATTTTGACTCAAACTGTAGCACTGTACAGTGTGGGGCAAAGGATGTAAGGCTGCACTACAGACCAAGAGCTGCTGGGACCATGTAGCTATCACTAACCATTGAAATCAGGCTCTGGTAGCATAAAGGTTACCTCTTGTCTCTGATATTGTTCCAATTAAACTTTCGAAGCAAAGAAACAGAGCAGGAAAGTACACGAGGATGACAGTTTGATTTTTGGTGACATTGTCTTTACTTTGTACACATCCTTAGAGAATTCAGTCCAGGCAAGTGAAGTATTGCTGCCTTAGGGACCTGATCTTGCTAGGAATTAAACTAGTCTGAAAGTGGCATTGGGCTAGAAGGAATAAACAGAGCAGAAGCTCTAGTAGAAAGAACTCACAACCAAAAGCTGTTCATTTTTTTTTATTTTTTTATTTTTTTTAAGGATAGCAAAAGAATATTAGAATCAGCATTAAAAAAAAAGTCTTTATATCATATGGGAAGTAAATCAACATTTTCTGTCATGATAATCAAGCTCTTTTAGGAACTTTTAAGCTGGAAATAAACTTGTTGATTAGAGAGGACAGCCATTCCAACTTACAGTAGAAATGGATGGAAGTGTGTCCCCCATTGCACATGCAATACAGCCTTTCACTGATTTACTTCCAGATTTTTGTGGCATGCTTCACAATTAGAATTATTTTAAAACAAACAAGCAAACAAACAAAGAAGCCCAGAATATCTAATTTGACTGGAAATACAAAACAGAAACAAGAATGCAGATGAACTCACAAAACACCCAATGTAGATTTTGCAAATTTTAAGAATTTCTGTCTAGGTTATGATCTGATCTCTAAGAGGTTGTGTTTTTTTGTTTTTTGGTTGTGGGGCTGGCATTGGGTTTTGTTTGTTTGTTTGGGTTTGGTTTTTTTTTAAGGTAGAAGTAACTGTTTTGGTTATAGTTTAGTTTTGGGAAAACCAGAATGATTCTCTGAGCAACTTTGAATGGGAAGTTTGCAAAAATGAAAGGAACAGTTTCAGCCCAAGACAGTGATATGACGTGGTTGCTGTGTGCAGAGGATGGAACAGACGCAGTCACTTCATCCTTTGCTGGTACAAGATGAGTGAAGCAGGTGGCAGAAGAAAGCTAAGACTTCCAAACCCACACAATACCTATCTTGTGTATACTTATATCACTTTCTTTTTCTATGCTTGTAACTCAGAATCTTCCCATAGAACCCTATAATACCTGGTGTTTCTGTAATGGAAGTGTTATAGCAGCTAAAAAGAAGAGAAAGAAGTCAAGAAGGTATCTCCCTAAAGTAGTGCTGCCAGATTACACACTTCAAGGTTTGGTCAGAGGTTCACTTCTGTTCTTTGACACAGAAATGCAAGTGAACAACTAATTGTTTTTCAATTAAATCATTTTCTTCAAAGGAAAAATACTTTTTTTCTCTGCCAGTTTATTTCCTTTGTATGTACATTTTATTGGAAAGAAATAACGAATCTGTTGCCCTGTAATTAAATTGAATTACAGAATAATTACAGCCTTGTTTGTTTTCTGCAGATTACATGGTAATTATACTTGGTATTACCATGAAAAACCAAGAATTTTGTACTATGTCATTACATGGTTATTTCTACAATACAATACAACTGTTTAATTATACATGCAGTTTCTTTACTTCAGTGGAAAAATGATTAAAATAAAGTCAGTGCCTCAAAGTTTTGAACAAGTGCCAGCATATTATATAACATTTACAGTATCAATAGGCATGTGTGTGTGTATTTGCAAGAGTGTATTTACATACAGGATCCTCACTCATTCTTTCAGTCCCTCCTTTGTACCCAAGCTACACAGTTCAAGTTTTGCCATAGGTGCTACAAGACCTATACTGATCCTCAGTATGCAAAAACTAAAAATTGGCTCAGAATCCAAGGGTCTTTTCCCTAGTTTTAAAAACCTATTTAGAAACAGCCATGGCAAAGATTTTTAAAAGGATGACTCGATAATAGATACTTCAAGCTGCACAAGCTTAGTTTTGACAAGGTTTCTTTACTTGTCAGATTACTTGCTGGCATAAAATCCAGCTGCTGAAAGACTGAGCTCTTCTGAGATTCTCCCTTGAATTGCTCTGTGATGTTGAACAAGCTTCTTTAGTAGGCTTTTGTTAGGAACAGTAAGATCATCAATGCCACATGTTCATTGTAATGAGAAGATCAAGTCAACTAGACCTGGTAAACTTCAATGTCTATCTTTTCTAGCCACACACACACACACACACACACAAACCCCAAGTACAGTAAAGTCTATTTTTAAAATGTTTGGGTCTGGCATTCAGAGTCTTGCTTTGTAACAGAAGCATGAGTAGCTGGAAAGTCTTTTCTCACCACCATTTCACAACTCACTGATGTCTGATGAAAGACATAAAACAAGTTGATAAAATATGTAGTTAAGAGAGGCAGTAGGAAAAAAAAACCTTTTTTAAACTTAGTGACTTCTACAAAGTAGAGTAGATCAAAGCAGAAATAGGTAAACTTCCTACAGACATAGCTTCAAACTGTTTTGCTACTCAGAGATCATTTGAGCCATGGACCCACATGAAGCATGAATCTTTGGAAGGGGCATTAGCAATGAAAGTTGTAACTCTGCAAGAAGAGCAGAGAAACAAAGCAATAACAAAGAAGTTCAAAGCTTTTGCACTTTTCCCAAGATTTGTAAAGGGAAATGTTGCAGAGTCTAGAGAACAAATCCTCTGATGAGTGGTTGAGTGAACTGAGAATTAGTTTGAAGAAAAAGAGGCAGAGAGGAGATCTTATAGCTCTCTGCAGCTACCTTAAAGGAGGATCTATCAAAGTGGGTGTTGCTCTGTTCTCCGATGTAGCAAGTGACAGGATGAGAGGAAATGGCTTCAGGTTGCATCAGAGAAGGTTTAGGTTGGACTCTAGGGAAAACTTCTTCACTGAAAGAATTGTCAAGCACTGGAACAGGCTGCCCAGGGAAGTGGTTGAATCACAACCCTTGCAGGTCTTTAAGAGACATACAGACATGGGGCTTAGGGACATGGTTTGGCAGCAGACTTGACAGTGTTAGGTTAACAGTTGGAATCAATGATCTTAATAATTTTATGATTCCATGATTTCGGAAGAAAGAGTAATGCTCTTTTCTGTAGGTTTATGGTTTGTATATTGTCTGTTTTAACTGATCATGAAGTGTTGCTTACTAACTATTGTCATGTTGGACAAGTTGCTGTAGGAAAGGACAACTAAGACAATTCTGATCTCTCCATATGCAGCAAGACATTGAAGGAATACAGACATCCGAAGAGGCAGAAGCTGACATTTAGGCTGTGACTAGAAAGCAGTAGGTAAAATAGGATAACCTGGGAAGATCCTTGAAGGCAAATCACAGTATCACAGTATCACCAAGGTTGGAAGAGACCTCAAGGATCATCAAGTCCAACCCATTATCACAAACCTCAAGACTAGACCATGGCACCAAGTGCCATGTCCAAACACGCCTTGAACACCTCCAGGGACAGTGACTCCACCACCTCCCTGGGCAGCCCATTCCAGTAGTGAATGGCTCTCTCAGTGAAGAACTTTCTCCTCACCTCGAGCCTAAACTTCCCCTGGCGCAGCTTGAGACTGTGACCTCTTGTTCTGGTGCTGGTTGCCTAAGAAAACAACCTCCTCCTGGGCACAACCACCCTTCAGGTAGTTGTAGACAGCAACAAGGTCTCCCCTGAGCCTCCTCTTCACCAGACTAAACAATCCCAGCTCCCTCAGCCTCTCCTCATAGCCCCCAGCTTGGTGTCATCTGCAAATTTGCTGGTGACTGACTCGATGGCCTTATCCAGATCATCAATGAAGATGTTAAAGAGGATGAGGCCCAGTACTGATCCCTGGGGGACACCGCTAGTGACTGCCCCCCAGCTGGATGTGGCACCATTCACCACCACTCTCTGGGCTCAACCATCCAACCAGTTGCTAACCCAGCACAGAGTGTTGCCATGCAAATACTCCTGTTAGATACAGCTGTGACAGATGAATCAAAGAATGGCCATACAGTGAGGGTCAGAGAGGTTTTTAAGACGATATCAGAATCACTGCTGTTCTTCATCTTTATCCATTCTAGATCTGGTCATGCGAATCATTTGTACCTTTTAACTCAAAGGAAATCAATGGGAGTTCTGTCTCTGGGGGTCTTGCAAGACTGTGTCCTGAGGAGAGGTATATTTTATACTCCATCCAAATTAGTCTGAATTTGTTTTGTCTGGCAGTAGATAGCAATAGCTGTCAATGCAATCAGTGTCACTGACTGCTGAAGATGCAGCTTAAAAACTCTGTCATTGGAGAAGACATTTTGCATCTTGTTCCCGTTGCAAAAAGCTGATTTCAACACTAGAAAATTCAGCAAAGTCATTTCACTGGGCTTAATTGCAAGATGTCTCAGTGTGAGTATGGAGCAAGCCAGCTTGATAACCTTATTCACAACCTTGAAACCCAAAGGGATAGCTCAATGTTACCAAAGGGTACCTGAATCCTGAAGCTGTATATTAAAGTGCTTACATTAAAATGCAGTTCTACCATCAGGTTTCTCTAGATGGTTGTTCTGGGATTCATATGTGGGTAGTGAAATTCATAAAAGAAAGAAGCACATCACAGATGAAGGTTGCTTATTATTCATTATACAGGGAAGATGAAGCAAATGATTACATTTTGGTACATCACATTTCTTCCCTGAGTTGCTATTGCAGAGGTTTCAGCACAGTGAGAGCTGAGAAATCCTCCACGCTCAGCTCAAATGCTGTCTTGTGTTAGAATCATTATGTGCTGTAGTTGAACATTTTGTTAACTTCAATATTGACAGACAAAACATTTCTTCAGGTAAGTACAACTGGTAAATACAGGACAGGTTTGAGACTGTGGGAAAATACAGTCATTAAGCTACCTTAATAGGGGGAAAAGAGAACCGTTATTTGCTGTCATTATGCACCATTTGCTAATTATGCTCATCAGGTGATAACAACAAAGAAGTTAATTTAGTTTTTTTATTGTTCTGCCTGAAATCCTCAGAGAATCTAAATGAAGTAATTCTCCCTTTTGTTCCTTCCCTCTCTCTATCTTCAGAATTGTACATTAAGGACCAGATAGGAAACTGATAGCAAGTACTAGCTGGTTTTGATGGATACAGTGTTCATTTACAAACATCAAGGCCAAAAGTATTCCTGGGAATTCAAAAGTCTTCATGCAAATGTACTTTAGCTACCCACACCTTAACTGAAAGCTTTATATCCAACCTATCTTTATACTGGAAACAGTTACTGATGTTTTTGATGCTGTTGCAGTGTATTCATTTTGGATAGCAGCTGTGGGTCTTCATTGGTACTTTCTGAAAGCAGGAGAAAAGGCTTTGTACACTGGGTATTTTCTATTTGTTCCTAGCCCAGCTGAAAGGAGGACATTCCAATGTCATTCACTTCTCAGTTCTTCTATTTCTTCATCTATAAAGTATTTTTCCAGCTTCAAATAAAATGCTACCTATAATGACAGTAGTTGCCAACTACATCTGAAGACATTGTGAGGAAAGGAACTGGAACAGGTTGTCCAGGGAGGTTGTGTATGCTCCCTCCCTGGAGGTGTTCAAGGCCAGGTCGGATGAGGTCTTGAGTGACCTGTACTAGTGGGAGGTGTCCCTGCCTATGGCAGGGGGTTGGAACTAGATGATCCTTGAGGTCCCTTCCAACCTTACCATTCTATGATTCTACGATTCCATGAATGCCAGTGTAACCTGCGTGCCCATGGTTTGGTTCATAGATTTGGAACCTGTGCATTATCCTACCTCTTTCTGCTTGAATTTCCCTGCGAATGAAATGGGGAGAAATACACATTTGGCTCTCGGAAGGGGAGATAGCAGAGTTCATTATTGTATTGGAGTTGTTCTGAGAGCCTTTTTGAGAAGGGAAGTTCAAGCCCAGGCTGACATGAAATGCACAGGCAGAAGGCCATCTCCTCAGATGGTTTAAATCATTATGCAGCAGGACTGTATCAGTAGTTTGCTGGCATGTTCTACCCTCTTTTTAGAGAAATGTGTTTTAAATACTTCACTATTACTGTGGTTTGATTAATGAAATTCCAATTGAAAATGAAACACACATTTATTTACAGAATATGGCCTGTGCATTACATGTTAGGGTAGTAGTACAACTTAAAAAAAAATTACCAAAGTGTTTTCAGACCTTCTCATGTTTTGATTCAATCAACTACAGAAGTATAAAGAGTGTTTACGGATGTATAATAGAAGAAGCTGTATACACTTGGATGAGCAGTAAATTCTGATGAGCTTTCTTTGGTTCTGTTATTTAAAATATTTATAGAACCCGTTTGCTTTTAGCTGGATGATTCTAGGAATTTTCTTTGTGTATTGAAATGCCAATTCTAAATCACAGATGCATATTGGAGTAATAATATACAGTGCTTTTTTTTTTTTTTCTTAATGATTTTTCATTTTGTGGTTGAGCCAAGTATCTGTATGGGTTAAAATCTATAATTCCCAGAACTGATAGACAATTCAAAAGGCTTAACAGACGTCATGCATCGCTTGCTATTGAAACTGTATATCTAGAGAAAAACTAATATATTGACCTTAGAAGGCCATTTACTGTTATTCCAAATAAACCCATCGCTTATAAGTCTATGAGGTGTTTATATTGATGGTTAAAAGTGAAACATGAATACTGTGAGCATTTGGGTTTTTTTGGGAAGCTCATTTTCATAACCCAGAATAGGCTCTGTGTTTGATCTAGAGCTAAGTATTAGTTCCAATGACAACTCTGAAAAAATACCTATTGTTCCTGTGGCTATATTTATTCCCTGTATGATTCCCCGCCTAACTGTTTCAGAGGTTTTTCTTTTATTTTGAGCTCTGTGTGTGTAACACAGGTTTTGAAAGAAACAATGGAACTTCTTTATGTTTCCCACAGTTACAAACAATTATTTATTCAGGACTGAGTTTTGAATGTGCTTAAGTCCTTTAAGAGTCATCACTCTATTTGTCTAAACTGACTGGAAACTTATTGGGGCACCATGGGGCAAAGAGTAGGAGGACAACTTCTCTCATATCTAAACCAGTCACTTCACTTGGTGGTTAGGTCTTACATTTGCACATTACAAGGAGAATTCTAAAAGCATTGAGCGCTCCAACAGCTACAATATATGTTGAAGCGCCAAATGTAATCTCAGACTTGGCAATCTTAAATATGTTGTGACTATTTGATCAAATATTAGTGGGGTGAGCTTCAACCATCAAAATAAATTATCCTACCTGCAAGAGAACAAAGGGAAACACAATAAAAATTGCCACACGTGAATACTGGATGGTTTCTAAGAGTGAGCTTTAATAAATAAGGAAATAGCAACCCTATGGAAATTGGGCAGCTTTCTTCTTTGATACTCTAAAGTGCACTAGGTAATACATTAATAAATCTGATGTCCTGCAGACAATCCAAGTACTCTTTCCTTCTTCTACCACATTTGAGTGTCTGAAAAAAAATAAACTGAAGTAGAAGTACATTTAACTTAAGATGGCCAAGATTCAGACATAACATATTCAAAGAACTGCACTTAAAATCAGTGTTCAACAGCAAACAAAACTAGCATGCATAAGACGGAAGAGAAAGAAACCTCATTTCCTCAAATGAGTATGTGATGGCCTACTAAAGATGCCCGGTACCACTGTGGGGTATCCATTGATAGGGGAAATGAAAATTTTTCAAAGTAAGGTCTGTTCTCCAAGAATCACCTCTAAAATGTGGCTCAAAAGCATCCTTGCTATCAATATCTAAATGAAGGCTGATGCTGTGACAGAAAGAACTGAGTAACTTTTCAGTAGTAGGATTAAATGCATTTCTATGCATCCTCTGGCTGATTATGAGTCTGCAATGAGAGAATCTGGAGACCCTAGAAGTTTCCCTTTTGGGGGGAATCTGGAGACCCTAGACCTACATTTCCCTTTTGTAACCTTCACAACATTTGAAAAGCAATGAGAGATAGAATCATTAGTAAGACATCGAGGGACAAGAGATAAGTTTTTATGACTGCTTACTTGACAAAAGCTGATGCTCTCCTGCACTTAAGTATGTGTAAGGCAACAGTAACTGCCAGACAGTTTTTGAAGCCCAGTATCAGAGAAGTGTGTCCACAGAGAAACATTTAAACACATTCTTACTTTCAAGCAGACACTGATGTGATTGTCTCCAAGAGATACTTTTCGCTAGCAGGAAAAAATCCTTACATCACGTCTAAGACAGAAAGCATCAGAAAATACTTGCTCATTTACTGATACAATGGAAAACTTTTGACTTATAGGGGCACTTAAGGTCACCTATATTCTGTCGTAGACAGTAGGTGGATCCTATTAATTCCTCTCCAGTAAATCTTCTCATCATAAAATGCCTATTTGCATCAGTTCGCTAGCACAGTGAGTGGCTTTCTTTGCCACCATCCAGAGGAAATTTTCATTAATTTATGTACACTGGTTTCCCACTGAAGTGTAACTTCATCTTATTAATTCCTGAAGGAGGTTCAGTTTAGTTTCCATACGGACAATACAGCATATGCATCCCATTTTTCTGTTCTGAGGGATCTCAGAAAGAAAAAAATGAACAGGGAAGAATGATTTTAAGGGAAACATTTTTAAAATGAGAAACTAGTTTGGAGTTTGTTTTGATTAATTTTGTTTTTCTGGTTTGATAGATTTTTACATGTGGTGGCTTTTATTTCTGTTGATATTTATAATTACCCTCTTGGTGAGCAAGGCAAACTTCCCAGAATTAAAAACACTGATGCTGTAATATATTATACTCTCTGAAGGAATGTCTTCGACTGCATTAGTGAAATTTAGGAAGTGGAAAGCAAGATAGTAGGAGAAGAATACATGCACATCTGTGCTGGTTTGAGCTAACTGGAATATTTTAATAGAGAAAATTATAGGCTGTGAAGGTAAAACAATGGTGATGTCTACTTCACTCATAGGCTTGCTGAGATGTTTACAAAAGAGATAAGAGTCTCTCGAGGGGGCAGTCTGGGTCATGGGGCAGTTGGGTCATGGGCTAACAGCTCTGACTTCTCCTCTCTGCTGAATAACTTCAGTAACCACTTTTCTTCTAATCCTCCCCAGCCGATCCTCCTTGCGCGTAAGCCAAACCTTGTGGTAAGGTGTGGGGGTGGGGAGAAGGTGGAAGGGTGGTTGGGAGCCCCTCCTGGGGTCTCTGATTTCTGGGAGGGGTGTTGAATGTCTGTATTACCGTAAACTTGTATATTTCTGTAAATATTCCTGTATATACTGTATATATGTACTTGTACATTGTGCTGAGCTGTAAATAGAGCTTTATTCCTTAACTTCCAGCCTGGTTGAGTTTTAGTCTGGGTCATTTTACAAGTGTGGGGGGGCGGGGAACTCCCAAACCGTCACAACATCCTAAAATATTACCCCCTATTTATTTTTGCAATGCCCAGGGTTAAACTGCATAGACAGGCAAATGTCTTAGTGGAGAAAACCATATGTGCAGATGTAAAAGCAGAATATGCTTCCTTCAGGTCAGAGGATGTGTCAGTGTTGGCCAGAAGCCAGGTATTTCTATCCTTGTTTGTCCTCAAGCCCAGTTTGTCATATGTGAGATGGTCACACGGACAGTGGGTGAAAATTCATTTGAAGCGGTATGGCTTTTCATCTGGAGAGAACAGAGATGGAAAACTCAAAAGAGCAGATGTGGCAGTAAGCATGGAACATGCAACTGATCCAGTGATGAGTATGTGACTGTTTTGCCCTTCCCCAAAGAGTTTGAGGAGTTGTGCTTCTGAGAAAGTGTGGCCTGTGAGTATTTGATTAGATTAGTAAATAACATCATCAGCTTATTTTTCACATTTCTCGTTTTGTAAGACTTTTAAATATGTATGACCCCCAAATCTCAATTGCCTGGTGATGTGCACATTTACAAACACAGAAAACACTGGAATTGGAAAAAAATCAGTTTATGCTTGATCCAAGGTGTCAGGCAGTATAAAAATCTCTCAGATTGACACATCAGCCCTGTGTGTGCTGTGTGGGTTGGGGAGGTCAGCTGTAGATATAATTTTTGAAAATAACTTTTGACAGAGCTGACGTAAATGTACACATTGCTTGGCAATTTGTTGGTCTAAATTGCTTGAAAGTATAATTCTGTTTTGTGTTTGGGAATTACCTGCAAGCAGACTCTGAATTGTATATAGTTTCTCATTCATCAGCACCAGGATGTGATCTCCTCTTGCCAGTCTGTTTCAGAAACTGACCTTGCATATGCAGAGTTCATTAACTGTCAATTCTCAGTATGCAGTCAGCCATGGAGGCCATGTGATTATGCAAGTAATGTTTATCCCCCCTTACTGGAGCATTAAGATTTTGCCAAGCCACGGTGGAGACATTCAAAGAGGTTTCAAGAAGACAGGTAGAAAAATATTAACCTTTGGCCTTTTGCTTTCAGCATCAGGGTGGGCAAATACAACTTGTATGAATGCTGTTTTGAGAAAACTAAAAAGAAGAAAAACTAAGAAAGCATAACCAAATTAAGTCAGGAGGCTTTATTCAGTTCCCTACAAAAAAAATTAGCTGTATTTTCCTACCTCAGATGTACCAGTTTTATTCTTTTTATTCCACAGAAGATGCATGAAGTTGTTGAAGAACAAATGAAACGAATGAAAAAAATACAAGATATAGATTTTTATTGTATTTTTGACTCATTTTGACCAAATTCATCATCAAACATAAAACATATTATAAGCCTCAAAACTGTTGCAATAACGCATTTTAGCTGCTGAAGGGAAATATCTAATTTGGTTCAAACACTTTGTCCTTTTCCCATCTCTGTGAAGTTTATTTTCAGTGTGCCCTGAAGTGAAATAAAAACACGTTGTTGGGGGGACTAGAGCTGTGGAGGCTGTCAGCACATGGGTGAGGAGGATAAAATCCTGGGCTCTTTGGACTCAGACCCTTGGCTCGATAGGATCAGGCTTTTATTCGAGACTGGTTGCATCAGTATTGATAGAATTGCTCATTATATGCAACAATAAATGTTCTTGTAGGAATGGAACCTAAACAACCTAAATTTAGGATCAAATTATAAGAATGCTGGCCTAGCTTTTAAAAATTGTATGTAACATAGCTAACTCCAGTGATCTAGGCCTGAATTCTGACTTGCATTTAAATTAATAAGTTAAGTTTTGTGATTCATTATCAAAGGTATCTATTTGCGATTTAGCCATAATCATTTCCTTCTAAACCCAATTTCTTATTAAAGAATCACAATGCTCAAGGTGCCCTAGAAGAGTACAACAATTAGATTTTCTAAAATAAGAAGCTGGTTTTGATTTGGTAGGAGTGCAAACCTGTCTCAAGCTGCTAACTTTTCATTTACTGGTATTCTTAGCAGTCAAAAATGATTGAAGAAGGCCTGGTTAGAGGAAAATGAAAAAATAATTTGTTTTCTCTTAAAATATCTTTGAAAGCATTTTGCTTTTCATAGAGAACAATTTTAAAAGAGAATAATTTGCCATCAAAAAAAGAATGATACATTTTGTGATATAATTTGCAACTCAGTTGTTTTATTTAGCCAATGGAATTATAAAATTCTGAAGAACTTGGTGACAGAGCATGTGTTTGTGTGTGTGTACATGTGTAAGGAAGAAAAAATATGAAAGGGGGAGAGGAAGCCAAAGTAGAGAAGTAGAAAACATTCTGATGGATCTAATTTAATTTAACGTTGTGTTTTTATATTGAATTTCATTTACAAGTGCCGACACTTTGCCATGAAAAGTCATGAGTGTGCTATCTGCCACAAATGAGAAGAATGTTTTTTTTTTAACTAACTTTAGTTGTTGGATTATAGTTTGTTAAAACAAACAATAGCTTACTGCATTACAGTTGAATGCAAAAATATTACTGTACTCAGCTAAAATCAAATAATCTTTTAGTTTCTATTCTTTCCAAACTAAGCTAAACAGTGGTGTCATAAAATGACAAATTACAGGATGAACATGCGAGCAGTGCCTTCAAAAATACAATAGTTATACAAGCCATCTATTGTTAATGAAGAATATAATGCAATTTGTCTGTCTGTAATACAATTATGCAAATCAAAGATGGAACTATCCTGAAATCTCTCCACATTCCAAGTGATTAAAATGAGATAATTTATCAAAAAGAATATTACTGATCATGTTTATGTGTTGCACATTAATCCTATTACAATAATGTATCTTTCTACTAATGTAATGGATTTGTGCAATCTAACAGAAAATGACTTTTATACTACCCACAATTACAAAAATATTCAAAGCATATCCATTGCTGCATAATAGCATATGCCTAAGACTGTACAATAGACCTATTAAAACAAACAAAGCTTATGAATGTAACCTTCATACCAATAAAGACAATGCTAAATTCAATTTTATAGCCCTCATTATTTCAACAACTTCATATGTAATAAACATGGTGAGCAAATTACATTAACCTTCTTTATAAAGAAAGAAAATCTCATAAAAAAGGTGTGATACCAAATCTGAGATTTGGTTAAACCTCTACAAGGCATGTAGAACACATGATAAATTCTTCTAACCCGACATTTAAGTGACAGTCTATGCACCTTCAGTCCAAGGGTCTCTAAATTTTGGCAATCTGGCAGGTATAATTTTACTATAGGACAAGTCAATCCTTAAAGTAACAGCATCTTCTGAAAGAATTTCTCTTATATGCAGGCAGGCATGTGGAAATGTCAGGAGGTACACATGGATGTTCTTCCACATACATTGGGCTTTAAAACTCCCCTGACAGAGCTACATTTAGCAAAATCATGGTTCTGCCTTCAAAAACTAAATGAAAAGACAGCATATTTAACTGTAGGACTAACATTGTACATGTCTGTAATGCAGTCACTAGGTGAATACTCATGAAACATCATTTTATTGCTTACTTTCTGCATCCAAATGGATTATCGCACAATATTTATTCTTATTTTTGTATATTTGCACTAATTTCCCTTTTAGAGTTCAGCCCGTCTGTACTGACCAAGACTTGCTGCACTCTTCTTTCATCTGTAAAATGCCTCATTAGCTTTCTCAGTAGGCAGGGGCAATGCTCTGTTCTTGTTTAGCTTCTGGCAAGCAGAGTTTTCTCAGATGCAGTTTAGAGATTGAGTTAGCTGCAGAACTAATGTGGCTGCATTTACACCTCCTGATAACCCTCTTGTTGACTATCGTTACTCAGTTCACACCCATTTATTCCCTTGGAAATAATTCCTCTTAGTCTCCCTCTTAAGCCAGTATATCCTGCAAAACAAAACAAGAATGTATGCTTAAGAAAGAAGAAGAGAGAGAAGCGATGATGGTCATGTACAGTGAGCTTGATAGTTAGTGATTTTAGCCCACTGTAGATTCAATATTACTGCTATTATTATGTATGCATGCTCAGCAGGCCGTGGCATAGCTGACTGCAGTTACTTATAGATTCACAGATTCACTTAAACCCCCCTTTTTGCCCTCCCTAATGCTTCCATTGCTTTTTGAAGGTTGAGCCCTTAGGTTTTTTTCAGAGCTGCTCCGTGGCTTCCTTAATTCATACCAGTCTCAAAGGACAGTGCATTCCAGATGGGCTCATCTTCATGCTCAGCCTGCAATATTTTTTTTCCCCTTTTCTGCCATACCTGCTTTCCTTGGATCTTGGAGGAGAGAGGCTTGCAGTCTGGAAGTACCTAACTTCACTCCTGCAGTTGTCAGGAGCTGCAGTTTATGTCAAATGTTCTTCACTGCAATAGTTAGAACGGGTTTTATGCTGCATTTTACTAACCATGTGTTTAAAACAGTCTGTTCTATACCGGAGAACTTGACTTGATGTACAAGACATAGCAGCTTGGTGAATATAAAAGCATTTTAATCACTCTACAAATCTATAAATCTGTCCCTCCCGTTGCAGCTACAGTATCATCTTCAAAAGGATTTGAATTCCCAAACTTTCCCTCTGTTCTGTACTGTGAATGGGATAACATGATCTCATGGGTAGACATTCTCCTTTTGAGACTTGCTGGCACAGATCTCTGCTTCCAGCTCCTGAGAAGCCTTGGCTTTGTTTGGCATTTGTA
>VWYK01118768.1:313-10415 GCA_013399775.1 Semnornis frantzii | reverse complement strand
CTTACCATTCTATGATTAGTATCTTGTGCCTAACTAGGAGTGTTATCCAGAACAACCCAGAACTACAAGGGAAGTAAAATTTAGCCTGAATGTCTTCTAGACTTTCTTAGATCTATAATTGTCAATACTGATACTAAGCTGAAAAGGAAAGCATCTCAAGAGTGGTGCCTTTCAGAACTGGATTTTTAATTTTTTTAAGGGGCTCTTCAGTAATTCTAAGATTCTGAGTGCGCTGCTCCTTCCATACCACCATAAGTGGTACTGCACAAAGGAAGGATGTTACTGCTAAGATGAAGGTGGGAAATTTCTCTGCAAGGCACAATTTCTATTTAAGACAGATGGAAGTTAGAGAGACTTGATACTGTTTCAGACATGATAGAAATAATCATGGAATGTCAGGGGCTGAAAAGGACCTTAAAAGCTCATTCCGTCCAAGCCCTCTGCAGAGCAGGATCACCTACAGCAGATCACACAGGAATGCATCTGTGTGAGTTGTGAATAGGTCCAGAGATGGAGACTCCACAACCTCCCTGGGCAGCCTGTTCCAGGGTTCTGTCACTCTCACAGAGAAAAAATTCCTTCTCATGTTTACATGAAACTTCCTGTGCCTCAGCTTCCACCCATAGCCCCTTGTGCTGTCATTGGGCATCACCCAGCAGAGCCTGGCTCCAGCCTCCTGGCACTCACCCTGCACATATTGATAACCATTGCTGAAGTCACCTCTCAGTCTCCTCTTCTCCAAGCTCAGGAGCCCCAACTCCCTCCGGCTCTCCTCCTAAGGAGATGTTCCATTCCCTTCTTCATTTTTGTGTCTCATGAGTCCTTCATAACTTTTTGCATGGAGTATAGAGTACTATTTCAGAAGGTAGAGCAGACAAACCCAAATCCTACTGAAGATGTAGAAAAGAAAAGATAGGTGGCCACAGAATTGTAGCAGGCATATGAATGTTAGAAAGTGCTAACTTCTACTTTCAAAAGGCCATTTTAGGATGTAATAGCTCTTGTATCTTTCATGCATTGCTAACGTGAAGCACAAAATAGAAAATTCCAAGTGCTATTAAATTGGTCTTGGCCATTTCTGGTGCAAAGATGCAATTTTTTTACTATTTAGCATCTGTGTGAAGTAGTTATATAAAAGGTTTTAACATGATGATCTAAGTGACTAGAGAGCATCTTGTTTTCATGAGTGTTAGAGCAGTCTGTTAACAAACACAGGTCCCTACATGGCATTCAAAGAACAAAGCTCAACCACAAAAAGTTCTGTATTCTAAACTGATTTTTCATTGATGTAAAAATCCCCTCAGCAAGGTTTCTGTTTATGGTTACATCCCTGCAAACCTGGAGTATGTCCAAAGAGAGCTTAATGCATCCCTTCCATTCATACATCCAGGCTGAATGTGGGAAGCAGAGGGATGGCTGCAGGTGCAATCAGAGTGAAAATGTGCAGGTGATGGTCTGGTGAAGAGAAGACTTAGAGAGGACTTCTAATCAATGTTTATAAATACGTGAGGGTGTCGAGAGGGAGGGGACAGCCTCTGCTCAGTTGCACCCTGCGATAGGACAGGGCCCAGTGGGGAGGAACTTTGTTACTGTAAGGGTCATGGAGCACTGAAGCAGGCTCCCCAGGGAGGCTGTGGAGTCTCGTCTCTGGAGACTTTCCAGACCTGTCTGGATGTGTTCCTGTGTGACCTGCAATAGATTATGGTCCTGCTCTGGCAGAGGACTTGGACTCAGTGATCTCATTGGGTCCCTTCCAACCCCTAACATTCTGTGATCCTGTGAACATGTTTGTTTCTAATGTGCAGTAGCCATCAAGAGGAAAAACATCACACAGAAAACATAAATCAGTCGCATTGTAGCAAGCAGATGATGTGCTGTCTGATGTATGATAGCTGCAGAAGGCATCATCACAGCTGACTTTTGTGGCATAAAATTAGCCTCCTGAAATATATTCAGAACAACTCAGGTAGCTCCAGTAAGAGCAAAGAATTTGGTCTTTTTCCCCCCTTTCTTTGAGAGTGCACTCACTCCTAATGAAAATGACATTTTCACCTATTTCCTGTTCTAAACTGTTGAGTTGTGTTGCTCTGAACCCCAATCAGTTTGCCAAGGTTCATCTCCAATTCAGTGCTGAAATGATGTTGTCCCTTTGTGTATCTGGGGGAGAGCAGACAATGTATTTCTTTGAGTGGGACATCTGCCTCATCCTCTGAGGGGAGAATAATTTGTGCAGTGACAGAGTTATGGTCAAATACTTTGGGTATCACCTCAAGAACCTGAGAAAGACTACTAGAGAGCTATTTTCTTCCATGTGGCAGGTGGAAGGGGATTTACTGTTTATGACAAGAGAAGTCCCTTTACTTTAAGTGTTTTGTAGATGCTAATCATACCAAAAGCCTCACCATGTGTTTCATGCTGTTACCCATCTGACTGGTTCACTGCTACCCTCATAATACTTGGTCTCAACTTGATTAACTTTCAAGGGTCAGCATCCATTTGTTTGAATGAGTGGGGGACTTGAGCATCTCCCTTATGGAGAGAGCCTGAGAGCCCTAGGGCTGGTTAGTCTGGAGAAGAGATGGCTGAGAGGAGATCTGATCAATGTGTACAACTATCTGAGGGGTGAGTGCCAAGTGGCTGGAGCCAATCTCTTCTCAGTGGCCAGCAGCAATAAGACAAGGAGCAATGGATACAAGCTGCAACACAGAAGGTTTCAGATCAACGTGAGGAGAAACTTCTTCACAGTGAGGGTGACAGAGCTCTGGAGCAGGCTGCCCAGAGAGGTTGTGGAGTCTCCTTTTCTGGAGCCTTTTAGAACCCTCCTGGATGCATTCTTGTGTGGACTACCCTGGGTGATGCTGCCTTGGCAGGGAGGTTGGACTGGATGATCTCTGGAGGTCCCTTCCAGCCTCTAAACTTTTGTGATTCTGTGATTTTTAATGATTATTTAGTACCACGCTCTGCCACTTTTGTCTTTAGAAGACTCCAGAAAACCACTTTATTCTCTGTGAGTAGAATAGGGCAAAATAGACCTTGAAAGAGTAAACATTAAGGACTTGCTTCTGCCAGCAAGCTGCACTAGTCCTTGTGTACTTGTGTTGAAGATATAGGTTCTTTTGTTTTCCTACCTCCTCCTTTCAAATTTCTTTCTTCTTTTACTTCCTTCCACACAGCCCAAAGCAAAGATCTCTAAGCAATGATCTTGTTCAAAGTATGGGAGCCAACTGTAAAACCAAGGAGCTTCAACTTCACTTCAGTTTGTAAAACCTTGCTTGAGGGAGCCAGAATCCCTATACTTAAATGACTTAATTCTCAAGCAGTATGAATCATGCAGTACCAGCACAAGCTCTGGCTAGAATATATTGTACATATGTTTGTTCTTTAGGCAGTAAGAAGAGAATACAGAACTGGGGGTCATTTGAGTTACAACTACTTTGGGGAATAAACTTTCATTAAACAAAAAAAAAAAAAAAAAAACCAAAACCAAAACCAGACAAAAAAACTCCCACCAAAATTGAAACCAAAACCCAAACCCCAACAACATTCCTTCTAACAAGAATGGTTTAAATGAGTTTGTTTCTATGGCATGGAAGTGCAAAGGCTCACTCTAACCAGGCTCTACACAACGTGGCCTTCATCCAAATTAATCTAAAATATTTTAATCCCTCTGGAGTTTCCTTTATCCTCTGCATCTGTGTGAGAGTGGAGACGCATTTTTAACATTTCTTCGAGGAAAATTACCTTTCCTTCCCTCCAACTGTACTCAGCAAGGTCAACGGGGCACTGTTATATGCTATTTAAACATCTGAGACTCATCAGCTATCTGCACAACAGAAAGAATCATCATGAAAGGTCTAATGAATCCTGACTGCTAGCCAAGCAAGGGAGTCCTCTTATGGGTCCCAGCTATCAGAAACAAAGAATGCAGGCAAAATAGAGTTTTTACACTTTAGCTAGACAGAGTTACGAATTAAACTGCCCCTCAAGAAGGGAGCAGGTAATATTAGTGACCTACAGAGCAGTTTTGGCACATCAAACTGTAAGGCAAATCCTGAAGCTGTTGCATGGGCCAAGACAGTTGCTGGGTCTGCCTGGAATGAAGGTTCTGCTCACCCTGTGGGGTCCAGACAGGCCTTGAGCAGGAAACTGGAGCTTCTTGCTCCTGGGGGAAAGAGATGCTTCAAGCTCCAAGCTGGCTATCGCAGCCTCTGGCTGGCTGCCTATGCTTGCTTTTAAGGACTCTTTGTTTTTTAACTTCAGTAGCAAGTTTATGGGACTGAACTCATTTTACTAGCCAGGAACTGAAATGCTATTGGGTGTGGGTTTTTTTTTTGTTTTTTTTTTATTTCAATTTTTATAAAACTCTTTCCCAGGCATTTCAGAAGCCAGTGCTCCTCCTTCAGCTACCTGTAGTTCCAGTCAGTCTGAAATGGCCACAGTGAGCAGATACAACTCTAATCTTTTGGAGGTGTTATCTGAAGGGGTGTTTTTATCTGAAATACTGCTATGCAGCTTACATTGTTACAGATGGGGTGTGGTTTCTTCTTCTGAAATACTGCTATGCAACTTACATTGTGACAGATGACACCAGGTCTGGTTTAATACTAGAGTTTATTCTAGACTCATCCCTCCTTTGGATACTACTAAGTCACGAAGTTCTGGCAGCTTTAACAATGTTCAAGCAAACATTTGAAGCTCTGAAGGAAAAATGATATGCCGAAGACCCCCGTTCTGTGAATGCACAGGGATTTTACCTTCCCCTCCCCACCCCCCTCCCCCTCCATTACTGAAGTCCTGCAGGGGCTGCAGAGAAATGAGCTTCTCTGCCAACATGCTCGAGGCTGATATTGGCCTTGTCCTTGCTCCTAGTGTGATTTGCTTTCTCAACTGTAGCATACACCCAGCAGTGCTGGTCTCCTGCACAAGGGCTGCAGGGAATGGGTTGTGGGGTGGCATGCCAAGAAAATGATGGTCTGAGTGGTTGGCATTGGATTGGACTGCCCAGGGAGGTGATGGATTCCCTGCTCCTGAGAGTATTTAACAAAAGGCTGAATGTGGCACCTGGTGCCATGATGATTTGGTTGCTTAGGTGGTGTTGGGTGATAGGGTGGACTTGATCTGGAAGGTCTTTTCCAGCCTGATCAATTCTGTGATTCTGTGAATGGAATTGTGTACTGAGATCAATCACCCCAGGCAGTATCTGCTTGTGAATACTTACACCAAACACACTTTCCCTGTCTTTTCATGTAGTCTGAGGTATTTTGAGACCGTCGCAAGCCAGACAGTAATGGAATAAATTCCAAGTGCAGCAGGAGACCACATTGGAGGAAAAACTCATTAAGTGCCAAGGGCATTTCTTTTACTTTTCTTACTGGGACTGGAAAATATTCCCTAAATAATACATCTGGATGCAGAAGAACAGAGAAGGAAAAGATGAAAAACAATCCTTTAAATTCAGTAGGAGGCTACTTTAATGGCTTGTTTAATCTGCCAGCTGGCACAGCACAGACTTCTTGCTACACATACTTTAAGGAGAACCATGTAGTTCTTGGAACCAAGTTCATATTAAGTTGTAGAAACCTAAATATTAATAAATTGGCAAGACTATTTTTTGGTACTTAAGAGAAATCAAGAAACTGCTTAGTCATCTCCAGAGATATTTCTGTCTCCTTTTTAATGTAAATAAAATAATATGAAGTTTAAGCAAAGTTCCATGTGCTCTGTGAATCACAGAATTACACAATTGTCAGGGCTGGAAGGGACATCAAAGATCATCCAGTTCCAGCTCCCCTGCCACAGACAAGGACACCTCACACTAGACCAGGTTACTCAGAGTCCTATCCAGCCTGGCCTTATAACCCTCCAGGGATGAGGCTTCCACCACCTCCTTGGGGAACATGTTCCAGTGTCTCACCGCCCTCATGGTGAAGAACTTCTTCCTAACATCCAGTCTGAATCTACCCACTTCCGGTTTTGCTCCATTCCCCTTAGTCTTGTCACTATCCAACACCCTAAAAAAGTCCTTCCCAGCTTTCTCGTAGCCACCCACAGATACTGGAATGCCACAATAAGGTCACCTGGGAGCCTTCTCCTCTCTGGACTGCACAGCTTCAACTCCCTCAGTCTGTCCTCACAGCAGAGCGGCTTCAGCCCTCTGAGCAACCTTGTGGCCCTTCTCTGGACACACATCTCTATCTTCCCTGTAATAGGAACCTCAGAACTGGCAGCAGCATTCAAGGTGTGGTCTCAGCAGGGTGGAATAGAGAGGGACAATCACCTCCCTTGACCTGCTGGCCACAAGCAGTATGTGCACATCCTTCAGACTCTCCAGTGGTCTCTGTTCCCTGTACAAACACTTTGCTTTTGGCACATCTTTTCTAATCTCATTTGTGGCACCATTTTGTTTTGAAGAAGTACATTATCAGTTTGTGTCTTCTCCAATGCTCCTTGGCCAGGAGGAGAACTGGATTTTAATCTGGAGTGTCTTGCAAGCCCTATTACTTACTAGGAGCTGTAGAGTATGCTGTGTCACAGTAAGTGTTCATGGTTTTGTTTCACACCTGACCTGGTGTGAAGGTATAGGGATGCAACCAGGTACAAAGTGTAGGTAGATTCAGACTGGATGTTAGGAAGAAGTTCTTTACCATGAGGGCAGTGAGACCCTGGAACAGGTTCCCTAGGGAGGTGGTGGAAGCGTCATCCCTGGAGGTGTTTAAGGCCAGGCTGGATGAAGCTGTGGCCAGCCTGATCTAGTGTGAGGTGTCCCTGCCCATGGCAGTGGAGTTGGAACTGGATGATCCTTGTGGTGCCTTCCAACCCTGACTGGCTCTATGATTCTATGATAGATTGGACTTGATGATTTTGAAGGTCTTTTCCAATCTAGTCAATTCTGTGATCTTGAAATAATTTGAGGTTGAATGAGCTGCCTGTTTTCCCTGAGTGACCATGTGCAGTATCAGCTGTGTGACTTTTACACTTTCTGTTCCTAAAGCATTGGGCTACACTGAGAAGCAGGTCCTCCGTTTTCAATTACTTCCTGCACTGAAAAAGCAAAGAGAAGTTTTAGTTGCAGACCAACCTGTCTGCTATATTTAGGAAATCTCTTAATAATAACAACTGAGGTGACAGTTGTCAGCATTTAGAAGTTGTAAAGGCTTTGTTTGGTCCAGATAAGCACTGAAAAAATCTGGGTGTTTACTCCTGAGTTTATGAATTTCAGATCTGCCTTTTATTTCCTTGGTTCACCTTAAGGGTGCAAGCTACTTTCAGGTAGTGAAAGTACCTGAAAAGTACAGTGTGTTTCACACACATCTGTGGTGTGGATCGTAACAATTCTCCAGATTTGCAAGCAGTGTAGTTTGATCTTTCTATGTACATCTTTCAGAGATTCTGCTTATTTTCTCAGACCTCTTTTCCTACTCTTGGCTCTCTTTTCTTGCCTTCCTAATGATTCTTTCCCAAATATTCACTAGGGTATCTTTGCAGACTTTGTTTGTCTAATTCTACTCCTCTCAAGGAGAGCAATCAGATCAGTTGAGTTGTCAAGCATACCCTCTCAGGAGGCCTCTGCACACATGCCACTCCTAATTGCAATTATTTCTGCCTGCTTTTCTTTGAAGAAGGCATAAGAGCTGAAAGCTGAGTTCACCAATTATTTTTCCAGCTCGCCCATGGCTAAAGGTGAGATGACTGAGTTATGAAAAACAATTTTCTCACTACACATAGGTTGTTTCCCTATTCACAGAGCATCTGCAGACAGTTTGGAAGTTGCCCTCACTTCCCACCCCTTCCACCTTTGTATTTCTGGTTTTGGCCACCTTTTGTACATACACAGTCTTGCTGTGTGGATTGACTGCAAAAAATGTGCTTTGTGTGCCTTTGGTGCCCAGACATAGACTGTGACCAGCCATGCATGCTCTGTGTTTGAGCTGAGCAAAGTTAATGTGGCCACAAGGGAGGATGGAGAAGACCCCACAGGGGTTTTGAATTCATAGAGAAGAATATTTAAGGAATTTAAGGAAGCAGATTAGAGGTTTTTTCCCTATTTATTTTTTGAAGGAAATGGAAACATTTTCTTTTCTGGACCAAAGAGACATTGTCTGAGGCACTGTTCCTAAAGGAATTGAACAGCTATAGGATCATTGAATGGTTTAGGTTGGAAGGGACCTCAAAGCTCATCCAGTTCCAATCTCCTGCCATAGGCAGGGACACCTCCCACTAGAACAGGTCACTCAAGGTCTCATCCAAATTGGCCTTGAACACCTCCAGGGAGGTTGTGGAGCACATTCTGTGATTCTGTGCTCCACAACCTCCCTGGACAACCTGTGCCAGTGTCTCACCACCCTCACTAGAAAGAACTTCTTAACATCCAGTTTCAATCTCCCCTCTGCCGCTTCAAACCCATTGCCCCTTGTCCTGTCATTACAGGACTTTGTCAATAGTCCCTCCCTAGCCTTCCTGTAGCCCCCTTGAGTTACTGGAAGGCTGCTATAAGGTCTCCTCAAAGCCAAGTCACCTTTGTTACATTAGTACAATGTGAGTATGTCTGTTTGTGTGCATGTGATACTGTCAGACCTCACTTGTCCTGTTTCACTGACTGATCAAAGTGATTATGTTCCCCAAGATGAGCAAAGCGTGGTTGAATAAAACATTACCAATGTGCCAATGCATTGCTGTTGCAGTGTCTGTTGGTGATAAGTAGACACTGTGTCTACTTATCTGTGTGTTATCTTGCCTATCCTGGGCTTCCAGTTCAAGAGGGGCATAGAACTCCTTGAGAGAGTTCAGCACAGAGCCACAAAGATGATGAAGGGAATGGAACATCTCCGTTACAAGGAGAGCCTGAGGGAGCTGGGGCTGTGCTGCTGGGAGAAGAAGACACTGAGAGGTTATCAATATGAGCAGGGTGAGTGCCAGGAGGCTGGAACCAGGCTCTGCATGGGTGATGCCCAATGACAGGACAAGGGGTAATGGGTAGAAGTTGAGGCATAGGAAGTTTCATGGAAACCTGAGGAGGAATTTTGTCCCTGTGAGGGTGACAGAAGACTGGAACAGGCTGCCTAGGGGGGTTGTGGAGTCTCCCTCTCTGGTGTTATTCAAAGCCCACCTGCATATGTTCCTGTGTGATCTGCTGTAGGTGATTCTGCTCTGCAGAGGGCTTGGACTGGATGAGCTTTTGAGGTCCCTTCCATTCCATGATCCCTGACATTCCGTAATTCTGTGATGTTGTTGTTGTAAGAAAGCCTCATTGTTGTTGGGTCTTCTGGATTGGTAACATTGTTGTGGTAGTGTTTCCCAGCTTTCAGATAAATTCAAGGTAAAAGAAGGTTGATGATGTGAACTCCAAATGTGACAAATGGTTTAAGGGAAGTCTGGTTTGCAGAACCCTGTTCAAATCATCCTGTCAAAAGATTTTATTTTTGCTGCTTTGCTTTACCTTGTTAAAGCTGGCACTGACCTCATACTTTGATTCTGAAGTAGATGACAGAGAATTGCTGCTTATTAGTGATAAGTTGGCAGGAAACTGGGTTTCATTTCTAGAGATGAGTTTAAAAGGTGTGAGCTGGAAAAGCTCAGTACAAATGTCTGCAGCTGCATCCATTCCTGGTGCAATTCCATGATGCTCTGCCATTGAGTAACTGGACTTTCAGCTGCAGTCTATCTGCTTCAGTGGCAATCGTTTTGTCTGTGCAAAGTGCACAGATGCTGGGAGGGAAAGCTCAGTTAATCTGAGTTCAAGAGCACCAGGCAAGACCTTGAAATTCTATCATTTATTTCCTGCAGGCTGGATTCAAAATACTTAGTGTCTCTTATGGCACAAGTAAGATCAGCAAACTAAAGAACTTTAAGGGTGGTTTTTGTTGGGTTTTTTGGTAGTATTTATTTCTTCAAAATTTCAGAGATGAGGACTATAACTTGTCATTGTTGCTTTACAGGTTCAGCAGTGCAAGCAACAGGCATCCTTCAACTCCCAGTAGAATTTATGATGCTCATCTAGGCTGAGCTAGATCCTAGGGCTGCATGTTCCACTAGGAGAAGAGAAAGGGTTGAAAATAAAAAAATGAAGCCACAGTAAGCTGGCTGTGTTGTATTTTCATATTCT
>VWYK01118764.1:0-36827 GCA_013399775.1 Semnornis frantzii | reverse complement strand
CCAGGTCCAGGACTTTGCGCTTTTTTCTTATTGAACCTCACGATATTCTCATCAGCCCACCTGTCCAACCTGTCCAGGTTGCTCTGGATGGCATCCCATCCTTCAATCAGTTAGCAAGTAAAACTCTGTATTTGACACAGGCTGGGGTCACAAGGACATATTCCAAGTACAGATTGCTCTCCTGGAGACCACAGAACAGCTGGTGAATTGCCCTTACTGCAGCTCGGCAAATCACAACTTTATGACTGAATTAAACTTATCTGCCTTTAATTATCACAACTGGAGCTGAAGATCCAGGCCAACAATACCTTCTGGTTTACAGGTACATGCTGCTGCTCTGAGGTGGGAATGTGCAGAAATAGACAACTTACAGTGACATTGCTTCTAGTGTTTTGAAAAACAGATCACTTTAAAAGTCCAGGGAGTGAGCTTGGAGTTTAATTTGTGACAATGACAATCTGTCATATGTGATGGCATATTGCAGCAGTATCACACTGTGGAGTTTCCAGCAAGGCTGTTAAACATGTGCAAATAGCTCACCTCTGCCAGATGACAGAAATTAAACATTGCTTTGAAGTAAATCCCTAGATTATCCCTGAAAATTGTTGCATGTAAAATGTAAGGAAGAAGACATTTCTTCTCTGTGCTTTGGGAATTGGTCTTTCAGAGAACACATAAAAGAAAGGCAAATTTGCTTGGTCCCTACAGCTGCAAACACTTCTACCAGATACTTACTTCATCTCTTACTGAGCTGCACAAGTCTAGGACCATCCTTTTGCTCTCATGATCCCAGAAACATAACCTGGTTTTCATCTTTTTTCTGAGAAGATACTGCTTTTTCACTTTTACTAATGGAATACCATTTAAGTAAGGAAAAGGAAAATTCGTACTACATTAATAAAAGGTTTAATAGTAAATTAACTGAAAAGAAAAGGAAAGAAAAGAAAAGAAAAGAAAAGAAAAGAAAAGAAAAGAAAAGAAAAGAAAAGAAAAGAAAAGAAAAGAAAAGAAAAGAAAAGAAAAGAAAAAAAATTATGTTAATGAGCTTTTCCTTGCCTTTTTTCACCTTTGTGTGCTCCCCAGAGTAGGTTCCCCATTTGATAGGCATGTAGAGGAAGGAAACAAAATTACGCAGTACTTGAAAGAGAGATTTGAATAACTGAGCCTCAGGAGAGGCATGGAAGACAGAGGCCCCCAGAGTGCCAGGGTTTGGATTTGGAGTGTAGGTGGTGTAAGCGTCTTTAAAAGGTGTAAGACACTTTAATACGAAGAGTTGACTCTTCTGTTTCGCGTTTGCCTTTGCACAAGCTTGAATGATAGAGGATTGATGTCAGTTCTTAGCACTTCCTGAAGTGGCCATTTGAAATCAGTGCTTTTTCATTCATCCTGATGGTACTAACAAGCCCTGATTTAAGAGAAAGAAGGGCACTTGCCAAGCAGCAGTGCTCTGGTTCTTGGCAGGAGTGGCCCTCTTCCTCACATCCTAAAGGACATCATCAAAGATCATAGAATGACAGAGTCATTTTGTTTGGAAGACATCTTTAAGATCACCAAGGCCAGTTCCCTCCTAGTTTAACAAGTGGCCTAGACTAGGTTTTCCAGCAGTAAAATGACACATATCAGTCACCCCTCTCAGAAGTGTTCATACATGGTCCCGAAAGTGCTTTATGATTGGTTTCATGCCATGTTTTCTAAGAACCTCTACCTAGGTATCAACAGTTCAAAATGTTTTATAGAATATAGGTTGAAGACTTCTGTAACAGGCTTTGCAACAGGCTGAGGTAGGGAGGCATCAGGCTTTGGTTTCATGTCCTAAAGACAGGGAACTGAAAAGAACTGGAAGGAAACAGGATTTTTTTGGGGGGAGACACCAAACACCATTCAGCCAGAGCCTGGCAACGCCTTATCACGTATTTAGTTACGAGCAAATGTTTGTAGGGTAAACAGTCATAGGTAATAACTGGAATCTGGTTGAACAACAGTATAACACAAACAGTAAACTATTTTCCCCTACCAAACCCATTTCTGTGGAACAGAACTGCTGTAGATGTTCATGAAACAATCCATATCCCTGGCTCAGCCTCTGTGGCCCAGGGAGTCATTCTTGACAGTCAAAATCAGCATTTCTGCTGTTCTCTTCTGCCCTGAATGCTGAGGATTGTATTCATCCCATTTACAAAAGCAGAGGGAGAATGTGGAGTGCTGCAACTGCAGGAGGTTTTTCACAGAAAATTTATGTACAGCAAGGAGGACTCAGCCGTTCCTTAATTGTGGTGAGCAGTCTGAAGGAGTAACATGCCAGGCAGCACATCATAAATGACAGAAACAATTTAAAAATACTTCAGTGTAATTCAAGCAAGTTAGTTTTGGCTGGCAAGAAGTTCACATTGGCAAAACAAATGCAAAGAGTACTGTTAGAACACAGATATGTATGACCTAAAGCCATATCAGATCATAAAATCAATTAAGTTATGTTCAACTTCAATAGTTTGGCAGCAACAGAGAGAGGTAAATACCACATCCCTGGAAATATCCCAGGTCAAGTTACACAGGGCTCTGAGCAACCTGCTCTAGTTGAAGATGTCTCTACTGACTGCACAGGGGTTGGCCAGTAGAGCGAGGAAGGTGATTTTGCCCCTTTACTCTGCTCCCCTCCGACCCCACCTGGAGTCCTGTGTGCAGTTCTGAAGCCCCCAGCACAGGAAGGACATGGAACTGTTAGAGCAGGTCCAGAGGAGACCACGAAGATGCTCAGAGGGCTGCAGCAGCTCTGCTATGAAGACAAACTGAGAGAGTTGGTGCTCTTCAGCCTGGAGAAGAGAAGGCTTCCAGGAGATCTTATAGTAGCCTTCCAATATCTGAAGGGGGCCTGCAGGAAGGCTGGGGAGGGACTATTGACAAGGTCTTGCAATGACAGGACAAGGGACAATGGCAGAGGGGAGATTTAGACTGGATGTTAGGAGGAAGTTGTTTGCAGTGAGGGTGGTGAGACACTGGTACAGGTTGCCCAGGGAGATTGTGGCTGCTCCCTCCCTGGAGGTGTTGAAGGCTAGGTTGGAGGAGGCCTTGAGTGCCCTGTACTAGTGGGAGGTGTCCTTGCCTATGGCAGGGGGTTGGAACTGGATGATCCCTGAGGTGCCTTCCAACCTTACCATTCTATGATTCTATGATCTTTAAATGTCCCTTCCAACACAAACCATCTGTGATTCTGTGATTCTGTGATGTGAGGGAATGAGTAAGCATATCTGCAGGGGCTGAGGCATAAACGGTGTCTGCTGAAAATGTGTGACCTCATGCCATGCTTGCAGTCTAGTTGCTTCAGTTCTTACCTGGGCAGATGTGCTGTAGTTTCCTTGTGTACACTGCATTGACAGTTCCACCAGGCATTTCATGATCATTTCACAATACCAAAGCCTGTACAAAGGCAGCACAGACTTCTATACTCTCATGTTGGAGCACACACCCCACCAAGCTTTTGCAACAACTCCCCCAAGGAGGAATGGCAGAACTCAACATGGTTTAAAGAAGCATCAGAAGCTCTGAAACAAAGAAGATGGCTCTTGCAGGGACAAGGAGGCAGCAATGTAGTCTTCTGCAAATGGCCTCGAGTGCTTCAGGTCTTCTCAGCAGCTCCAAGGGATGCTGCGGCTCTAAGTCCTGCGTGATGCTTCCACAAAACAATCCCACGGCACCTTTGCAATAGTTGGCATGCAATACATATGTTAGTCTGGAACAAAGCTTTCAGATCTGTTTATTTCTTCATAAAATTCTAATAGTTCAAAACCAGCGCTCTCTGCAGGTACAAGATGAGGCAGTACTTTGGTCTGTAACACTCTGAGGAGCTTGAGAACGTGTTGAGATGAGCAGAAACTCCTTTTAAAGCACAATGAAAGCAAACCAATGGAACAGCTGCTGGTACTGAGAATGACAGCTGAAAATGTTCTTTCTTCCTAAAAGACCTTTTTGTCTACACTAGAGGCCCATAACTTCCCGTGCCTGTCAACTGCGAGGAGATGCTCAGGAAAGGAAAAAGTAAAAGACGGAGAGGCTTTAAAGGTAATTTTGGAGATCCAGAGTCCATTTCAGGGTTCAACTACGTGTCATTATTGTTGCTAGCAGCTTCAGAGACTCAGTGTATGCCAAAATTAAGGCTTGGCTGCTGTCAGGCATTTGGGTACCAAGTGCCATAGTGACATGTCTCGCCCGCAGCTGCTGAATCTGCCTGCTTGGAGAGATGCAACACACTTGATGGCAAGCTCTACCCTCCCTGTGCAAGCCACCCTGCGTCTGCAGCATCCCAAATGAGGCTCTGGTTTACTACCTGCCAGTAAGCAATGCATTTGTTAGGAGCTCCCTGAAAGGAGATGCTAGTTTTTCCATGTGAGGCATAAGCAATGTTGACTTGTGTCCAGCAAGACAGCTCCACAGAGCGAGAAGGGCAGGAGTGATAGACTGCTTTAGAAAACCTTTTGTACTTCCTTCCTCAGAGATCCTTCAATTGCTAATTGCCTTTATCTGGTACAAGATGAGATAAACGAGATGCCCGTGAGTATGAAACTCAGCAGTGATGCTGCAGAGGTGGCAGCTGTAAGAGGCCACTGCCCCAGACTGGGCTGATGGCCTCTGCAAACTGGCTCCTTCCCCTTCCCTGCAGCTCCAAAACCTGAAGGGAGCAGCCAGCTGCAGAATGCCATGAGAGCCATGAAAGCTACTGGTTTCATATCCATCCCATACCCGGACCTGGCCACATATAGAGGGACAGGGCTGCTTTCTGTAAAGCTTCTCCTCTCAGCTCAGGGAATTTCCTACTTGGATTTTTCACCCTTTTCTTTACCTGGGGCAGTAGGTTTCTGGATGCAGTCCAAATGCATCTGTAGTAACAGACAGTTTTCTGGCAAATGCAATCATAGAAACATAGAATCACAGACTTTTTTATGTTGGAAAAGACCTCTAAAATTATCAAGCCTAGTGTCAGCCTAAGACCACTACGGTCACTAAACCACATCCTGATGTGCCGTGTCTACGTGTTTCTTGAACACATTCAGGGATGGCAACTCCAGAGGAAGCAACAAAACATGACATGCAGAGACAGGGATGGGGAAAACCACGTATATTTACTCCAAATGCAGGTTCAGCAAATGTTTTGTACAGAGTCATTTTAGTCTTGTTGAAATACTTTTCTTGCACTTAGCTCACTCTTAGCTTTCTTAGAAAGAGAAGTGGAATTTAGGGAATGTTCTCATTTCATATGAGAGAACTGTTAAGAGAACTACCATTAATAAGAACAGTTTAAAATTACCAGAAATTCCAAAATAAACTAGTGTGTCATCTTTATTTGAAGATATTTTCTCAGCTTACTAAAAAATATCTATCAAGAAGCAAACAAAGAAAACTCCAGTGAGAGGATCCTAAATGCAGATCCACGTGGAAAGGAGCTGCAAAGCCTGGCTCCTTGCAAGTGGTATGGCATACACTGCAGTAACAAGGCAGAAAGAGAATGGAGTCCTGCTGAGCAGTCCCAAAGCAGATGTAACCAGCAGTCTTACTGCTTTGATCAGATAGATACTTCAAGAGATGATCTCAGCTGGATGATCTGTGATAATTCAGAAGAGCACCTGGGGAAGGACTACAAAGGAATTTTTCAGAATGCTATTAACAGGTCTTCCAGTTGTTAGAAGAAATCCAAAAGTACTTTGGGATACAGATTGCTTTCTTAATTTCCAAGTCTGCCACAATCACTAAATCTAGAGAGAGGTTTATTCATAAAGTTGGAAAAGAAAAACGTCTCTTTTTTGGGAGAAGAGGGAAAGAAGAGGTAGGATTTATGTTCTCTGGGGCAAGTTCAGGGAAACAAAGTCCACAAACAAGAAAATTGAGTACTCAGAGGTTGGGCTAAAATGCGAGAGGAAATATGTCAACTACATAAAATTAGTAAAAAGAAACATCAAGTGCCGTCTTCCACTGGCCTGAGGTCTCCAAATGTAAGAGCCCAGCAGTGTGATTGGGTATTTACTGGGTGCAGTCTCTTAAGGAAACATCAGATTCATTGTTGATGCTGGCAAAATTTGACTACTCTGGCAAAGTGACCATTTGCAATAGTAACCTTAGCACTGAGTGAGGCCTGAAACAACAATCAGGAGTTGGAGAACATCAGCTTACTGCTGGGGGCTGTTCTGCAGAGCAAAGGGAAAATGACCTGCTTGTGTCTCCTGCTCACCTCCCTCCCCAAGAGAGGGAAAAGCCTCACTGAAAACCAATTGGCCTCCTGAACTTTCGAACCAGATGAAGCCAGTATTTTAAGTCAGTGCCTTACATCACAGTACTGAAGCTTTAGTTACAGCTTTTCCTGGTAAAGCAGATGTCTAAGGCAATTCATCTGTCTCAAACATCAATCAGAAATGAAAGAAGCAAGCTAGCAAATAGAGATGGGCATCCTTTCACCTGTTTCTCTCTGCTCTCCACCATTAACTCACCTTGAATTTACACTGGGACCTTAGAACGGGTTTCCACTCTTGTATCTAGCCTGACAAATATTACAAAAAACCTCTTGCTTGGCCTATGTTACAGCAGTACCAGGCAGAGTGATATGATCCATCTTTCTTGGCATGAGAGCTGCTGTAGCTCATCTTCTCAATAGATATTGCTGTGTCTGAATACGAGGCTTGCAGCAAAGCCTTGGTTCCTTCCCTACTTAAGGGAAAATCTCTGCTCTTAACAGCTTTTCCAAGAATACCTTTTTTTTCTTGCTGTGGACATCGCCATCTGTGTCACTAACAACTCCACATAGAGGCCACATTCCTTTTAAGGCCATTTTCAACATGAGTGATTGTCAACAGGCTAATAGTCTGCTATGGCGTCAGAAGTGGCATTGAGTGCAGATGCCTTCTTACCTTTTCATCCCAATTTTTGATTCAAAAACCTCTGTAGACAACTATACAAGCCCAATACACTGATGCTCATTGCACATCACCAACTCGATGTCACAGTAGTGGAAGGAGTTCCCTTCTGGGACAAGGCGGAAGTAGAAAGAGAAGCCTTTGTTGCTAATAGTCATGGCTGTGATTCGTTAATTGAGGTTTTTACATCTGAGAGTAAGTTACATTCTAACTTTGGCAAATTCATACATCTCTAAAGCACCAGGAAGGATGTGGCACAGTCCTCCTTTAAAAGCTGTCCTAAGTGGTGGAGCTGGACGACGGGAATAAGCATCCTCTTTCTCACATCCTCAGATGCAAGCTATGTCATTCCTCCTACATCCCTAAAGGGTCAATGGGAGGTAAATATTGTGACTTCTGGGTCCTGGTGAGCCCTGACCTGGGCCCTGGCAGCAGAAGAGCCAACAACATCTTAGACTGAAGAGAAGCTCAGGCAGCAGGCTGATGGAAGTTATTATTTCCCTCTCCTGAACACTCATAAAATGGTTCCTAGAGGGCTGTATTCAGTTTTGGAGAGTTCAACAGAGGACATTCAGGATGCTCAGGGGGTTGGAGCACTTGCCCTGTGGGTAAAGTCTGTGAGACTGGGGTGGTTCATCCTGGTAAAGTGTTGGGAGTGCTTGCAGAACCCCTCAGCACCTATGGGCAAGTGACAAGAAGTAGGAGCCAGGCTTTTCACAGCACTGAATGGTGTGCGAGAGGCTAATGGTAAAAGCTGAAAGAAGAAAGATTCAGACAGGGGATAAAGATACTCCTTCCCTCTTGGAACAGCTGGGCAGGGGTTCAGGTTGCTCAGGGAGGCTGTGTTGGCTCCATCCTTGAAGGTTTCCAAGTCCCACTGAGGCATAGTTCTGTACAGCCTTATCTGAACTCATGAGAGGGCTCTGCCTGACTGTGAGGATGTGCTGGAAACTTACTGACCTCCTTTGCCTTTATCTTACAGTCCTATATAAATAACTTTTCTACAACTCTGTCACTTACAAAGTCAACAAGTACAAAAACATGTGGACCAACATATTCGTTGCCTAACAACCAGCAGAGTATTTCCAGGAAATCAACCTAAGGGAATTGCAGGGGCTGAAGTCTCTGCTTATTAGCTTCTTTTTGCCACTGGAATAGCATGTTGCTGCCAGAAGGAAAGTCTCTCAGATTTCATGACTGCTTTCTGATACAGTTTTTTTGTGATCTGAGCTGTGACAGGGCTTAGGGGTTCAGTCAAGGTAGACCTCATTATGTCGCACACCTTTCCTCAAGCAGGTTGCTACTCTTTGAACACTGTGAATAGAAAAAAAAAATAAAAATGAAGTGTCCAGGGAGCTCTGGTGGATCATACCAGAGCCTAGCCTTATGCCCTAACTAGTCATAATGCTAGACACTGGGTCACAGATCTCCAGAAAGCACAGGAGTCAGAAATAGTCTGTTTTCCTGGCTTGCTTTTCACAGAGCCCGGTATCCCCCCTCCATATCACACATAAGGAAAATGAAGACATCTCAGCCAATTGATTCAGATTGGGAAGTGATAGAGAGATCCCTGCCAAGGAAACATTTTTATTGCCTTACCCTTCTACATCCTCTTTCTTAGCACTCTCTTTCTTCCCCAGATCCATTCTTCCTGTAACTCTGTGCCTCTCTGGAGAAAAATTCTCACTACAGGGTTGCAGAAATAAAACTAAGCTATGCCAACAGACTTTTCATATCTAGTAGTTTAGGAATGTAGCTGTGTCCATTTGATATGGCAAACTGAAATGAAAGAATGCAGGAGAGAACATAACTCTCTGTGGGTTGAGCCTACCTTTTTCTTCTGAAAGACAATATGGTTTAATTATCTGCCCTTAAGGTGGACTGTGCTTGAATGGCAAAGTAATAAAATTAAAACAAGACAGTGATCTTTGTGCTAGTAAGGGTATATGAATAATAACACTATGACCTACTGCCAAAGGAGGGGGAGGAGAGGAAGGAAAACACTGGTCGCTGGGTCTCCCTCTTCATTGGTCATCGTAGAACATCATGTGGACAAGGCTCCTTTTTAAAGATAACTCCTGATCTCCTGGAGCTCATACGATCCTCCTGTCCTGCATTTCTGCTTGATCCTGTGGAAGACTTTTCTCTAGCCTGACAAAATGTGTGACCAGTTTGTGGGCACCTGGAAGCTCCTATCAAGTGAAAACTTTGAGGACTATATGAAAGAGCTGGGTGAGAACTGTTATTTGGAGTTGGGGTTTACAGGATGGGGAAGTCATGCTGATCTTGAACTTTATTCTTTACTTGCTCTTTCTGGCTGTTGTGTTTACCAAGAGGGCTTCAGTCCAACTGTTCTGTTCAGAAGGTCTTAAACTGGAAACTTGGTTATTTGAGTTAGTGTCAAATTCCCATAACAGAGAAGAACCTTGATGGTCAGAAAAAGTTTCGAGTAAGGCAGGTCTATGCATGCCTCCTCAGAAGTGTTATAAATGGAAGTGAAACACTGCATTGCAATATTTTGTGTGGATTAGCTTTTATCCTTGGACATACAACTCAATGCAATGCAAGAATGCAGCTCCTCTGTGTCTGAAAGCAACACACCTAAAATTCATTATACTGCTGATGGACTAGGAGACAAATTAATTGTCATGGCTCCCCTGGGAAATGAAACTGTGACTGCCTTCAGTGAATATTAGCAAAGAAAATTGCATGGATTCATGCTGATACTTGCAAAAGACTTGAGGGATAACACTACAAAGGTGTAGGCTTCTTGCTTAGAATTAAAACTGGGCTTTAAAAGGTTTGCAAAGTCGATGTGCAACAAGTACAGGCTAATTTGCAGTGATTGGGTGGGTACTTGCTAAAAAGCTGGGGGCAGGTATTTGGAGATGAGGGGTGAACCACCTGACCAGACTTAAGCAGCATTCAGACAGCTTCCAGTGAGACTCTTGTACTCCTAATCTTTACCCCAGATTTTACTCAGGACATAACCATTGCCAGCTATTTTTTAATCATTTCCTTTTATTCAGCCTAGCTGTTGATAAATACAAAAAGTGCTTGTATTCTTGTTCCTTGTTTGTTTGGTTGGTTTTGTGGCTTAGGAACTCTCACATATTTCTCCTTATTTAGTTTTAGCATAAACTAAATTTTACAGGTAGCATACAAGTTAGTGTACAAACCACTGCAGTTACTCCAAACAAGTGTATGTGCAAATATACGGCATTAAAATCTTACCTCGGTCTTTAAAATATTGTTTGTACCATTCTGGCAATGACAGAGCAGAGAATTCCCTTACCTCATCCCACCTGGCTTGGTCTACAACCATACCAAGCTAGTGAGATGAAACCTCTGAAACACAAAATAAATAAAAAATTCAGAAAGAATTAGGGAAATCAGCGCCGAGGTCCTTTTGCAACACAACAAAAACAAACCAAAAAAGGAAAAACATTGAGTAAAGAGAAATGTTTCAGAGTCCTCTCTCTTACTTACAGGTGTGGGGTTTGCTACCAGGAAGATGGCTGGTGTGGCCAAGCCCAATGTAACTATCAGCATCAATGGTGATGTGATAACCATCAAAACAGAAAGTACCTTCAAAAATACAGAGATCTCTTTCAAGCTGGGTGAAGAGTTTGATGAGACCACAGCAGACGACAGGAAAACAAAGGTGAGTCCAAAACTGTCACTTTCCAATTACATCTCTTAATTGGGATTGGGGAGCAGGAGAATGGAGTTGTGATTTTTGAGACCCACTGCAGAAATGTTGGCTGTGCTGTTAGGACATGGAAATAGTCTTCTGGAACAGGTTTCCTGTGAAGGTGGTGGAGTCACCATCCCTGGAAGTATTCAAGAAATGTGTGGACATGGCACTCTGGGATATGGTTTAATGGCCACGGTGGTGTTAGGTTGATGGTTGAACTTGATGACGTTGGAAGTCTTTTCTAACTTAAACAGTTCTATGATTCTATGATTCTCCTCACCCCACAGAACTCTGATGAAAACAGCCACAGTTTGTTTTTTGTTTTGTTTTTTTTGGCAGAACGTCATAACTCTAGACAATGGCGCTCTGACCCAGGTGCAGAAGTGGGATGGAAAACAGACAATCATAAAGAGAAAAGTGATGGATGGGAACCTGGTGGTGGTGCGTTCATTTTCCTTACTTAATGACTGAATTCACCATGCAGAATTCCTGTTGGGCAGATGTATTGCATTGGATTCGAATATGGGAAATGAATGCATCTGAAAGGGCTCTGTGAGCTTGGTGAGAAGTCTCTGAATGAGTCTGGAGTGTACATGAAAACTGAATGCTGTTAAACTTAAGGAATGGTATGGAGCTGCCTGTTCTCTACTCATTGTTTTTTGTTTTGTGGAAAGAGTAGGAATTAACAAACAGCATCCCCATGAGGAAAAGTTTTATATATTGGAATTTTGTGTCCTGGACAGTATAGAGGATCCACAGTATAGAGGATCCAGTGGCAAAATCCATGTAAAGTGTGTCCACTCTCTGCTGATGCAAATGACTCCAGACAATCTCCAGGAAGGACTCAGCAGCCCTTTGTGGGAACCATTCTATGTACCACCAACAATTGTTCAATGATATGATGTTATAGCAAAAAAATCCTAATTAACAAACAAAAAATCCCCTCTGTATCTGAGCTCTGTTGGTTGGTATCATCTGCTTAGAGAGTATTGAGCTTCGTTTGGTGCCAGCGAGGCTCACCTGTAGTTTGGGACTTCCTAGCACTGCCCTCCAGTTTTAGGAAAAGCACTTTGAAGACTCTTGGAGTGGCCTAAAACTGTGTTCATAAAAGGCAGCTGAAATTCCTACGTGCTGCAAAACAATACACATACATGAATGCCCTGGAGAGTTGTTCCTTCCTCTAGAGAAAAATAGCATGTCTATAAATTTAATATTTAAATTTCCCTGGTTAGGGACCAGAGGAAAATAAGTAGAAATTATTTTTAATAATGAATTTGTAAAGAAAGATTGAAAACAGAGTTTGATTAACAGAAAAATGTGTGGGTATGTGTTGCGCACATAAGTGAAGAAGACAAGCCACAGCTGAAAAAGGTGAAAGGAAATAAGAGTAATGCCCAGCTCCAGAGTCCAATCACCCTCCATGGGAGCCTTCTTTAGAGGTTTATAAGCGGAGAGTACAAATCTCCTGAGGGTCACTGGAACAATCCTGTGATGCTCTTTCAGTCCTGTGCTTATATTTCAGACTTGTGTTTCTGAAGCTCTCAAACCTGACTTTCACTCTTTTGGCAATTGGTTATACAGGGGGAGAAATAAATTTTCCCCCCTTATGGTGGCTCTCAGTGGATAAATAATTCTTTACCTCCTAACTCACAAACATTTCATGAGAGTCAAAAGCTGACAAAATTTGCCTTTCTTTCCAGGAGTGCTCCATGAATAATGTTACCTCCAAAAGAGTTTATGAAAAAGCATGAAGACATCATCTTCTCACAGGACTAATGCTTAAAGATGGAGAAAACCAACTTAACCAAAGGAGAAAAACCCCCCAAACCCATTTTAAAGAGAACTATACTTTTTACATCTATATCCCAAAGCAGTTACATGTAGCTAGTCTATTCTGTTGTGACTATTCAATAAAATGTTCAGCTTTCTACAACCCATGTTTGTGCTGGAGTTTGTCAGAAAAATGGTTGGGAAGGACAAAACATGCAAAGGGGTGCTACTCAGGAAAGCATTGTGTGAGAGCTGGTGCCACACTTGCTAACTGTGACCCACCTCACTGTGGAATGAGAATTGGAGATGATCCAAGTGAGTGGCACTTGCTGTGTGACAGTGACAGATTTAGACACGAACACAACATCCAGTGAGCTCTGTGTGTGTGCCACCCACTGCAAGGAATCTGCAAGAGAAATAATGGGACTGCTTTTCTTGGCTTCAAGCCTGCTCCTGGGGCAGAGAGGAGGAGGATGACTGTGGACGCCCAGTGTTGGTTTCCGATCTGAGCAGGTGCTGTGGATTAATCCCAACTGGAAACTAAGATGAGCCCTCACTCTGCTCCCCTCCCAATGGGATAGGGAGGAGGACTGGGGAAAAACAAAAACAAACAAACAAAAAAGTAACATTCATGAGTTGAGATAAGAGAAATTTGATAACTAAAACTATGTATAAAGCTGAATTATAATAGTAGCTGTAATGAAAATTAATGTAAGAAAAAAGAGAGAGATAAATCCCAAGCAAAGACAAGTGATGCTCAGTGCAGTGACCCACCACTCACTGGCTGATGCCTGAGCAGCAGTCCATCCCTCCCCAGTCAACTGCTCTCAGCGTCTGTACTGAGCATGATGCATATGAATATCTCTTTGAATATGAATATTCCTTTGGCTAGTCCAGACCAGCTGTCCTGGCCACGCTCCCTTCCAGATCCTTGTGCATCTTCTCAGTGGCAGAGCACAGGCAACTGCAAAGCCTTTGACTTAGGATAAGCACAATGAAGCAACAACAAAAACATCCGTGTGGTATCAATGTTATTCTCATGCTCAATCCAAAACACAGCACTGCACCAGCCAGTAAGAAAACTGACTCTACCCCAGCCAAAACTAGGACAACAGGGAACCAGATACCTCCTCCACACACAAATGCCAACAATTATAAACCTGGGGATCATCTGAAGTAGCTTGATCTTAAGTGTGAGTTGCTGCAGCTCTGAGCTGAGATCGTTTTGCTAACGGCCCTTTCCTTTACATTCATTGCTGTTTACGGTCAGACAAAAAGGATTGAATTAAGAATTGTAGCTTTAAAAGTACTCTCAGGGCTTGCTAAAAGCCTGTGGAAGCTTGCTTGTGGTGCAATCTTCTTTATGAATTTTCTGCTAGCTCATTAGAACGGCCTTTGTAAAACAAGTGTCTTTAGATGCAAAACTGCAAAGCCCATTGGACACCATGTTTCTCAACTCATCATATTCTCAAACTACCTTCTCCTACTGCCCTTAGACCTGACCTTGCATTTAAAGCTTCACACCCCCAGAATTCCTGGTTTTTACACCTCAGAGGACTCAAAAACAAAAAACAACAACAACAACAACAACAAAAAACCAAACCACAAAACCTGAGCAAGAAGAGTCTGAAAATGTGCGCAGTAACTACAAAATGCTAAATGAATATATCTGAAGGTTCGCAATCAAGATTTGTGAACAAAGTTCCACATATTCCTGACATTCCTGAGGGCAGCTGTCAGAAGTGTAGGTTGTGAGTCCCTACTGGCAGCAGCAGAGACCTCATATACTTGAACTTTGGCCTGCATGAATCAGGCTGTTCCCAAGTTTCTGCACTATTAATATGACTGAAGAGGGAGAAACAAAAAGAGAGACTTCTACCCTCTGGGTGAGCTAAGGAGTCATTTGAGAGCAGTTCTAAAAGACTCTCAGTCAATCCTGCAGATAATGTTAAAAAAGCTATAAACAGTGTCAGAAATCCTACATGGAAGAGATGATAAGAAGCAGCAACATTGACCTAAACAAGCTATAAAAAGGCATTGAAGATCCTCTCATCGTTAAACTGCCCAGAGATGTGGAAATGCTGTATTTCAGAGGTCAGATTTCCAGTATTCAGATAGCAGCCTTAGTTTTCCCGAAATCTTACATTCTTAATAAAGCCTGCAGTTACAATTGCAGCCTTCACAGCCTGAGCTAATCTCTTCTGAAAGCATCACCACCTATTTCAGCACCTGGTGAATGAATTCAGGCTTTGTGAATGCATCAATCGCTTAAAACTTCAATTTTTAAAAATTTCATTAAAGTGACATTCTCTCTAAAACTTTTAAGAGGGCCAGCACCATAATGAAGAATTAGTGATGTTTTTTTCTTAGAGTATCTCTGAAATTTGTTCTCTGAAGAAGGCGAAAATTTATTCTCTAAAAATAGGCAGCAGCCTAGTGACTTCTTGAATAAATGGAGAGAGTTCCTCTCTGGTAAACAGATCTGGGTGCTCTCAGACAATGGGCAGAGGTGACAGCACACATGTCACAGAACCACAGAATCACAGAATCACAGAATGCATAGGCTTGGAAGTGACTCTCAAAGGCCCAACCCACCTGCAGTGAGCAGGGACATCTTCAACTAGATCAGGTCCTCAGATGCCCATAAAGATCGATTTTGCATGTCTCCAGGGATGGGATCTCAGCCACATCTCTGGGAACTGTTCCAGTAAAGAACCTTTCTAAAGGGAAAGGCAGAGCAGAGTCTTTTCCTTGACTGCAGAGCAGCACAGGTTCCCCTCTCTTTTCCATAGTGCTGAACTGTTTTCCAGAAATCAAACACCACCACTAGCATTCCTCTCTGAAACAGAAGGATCTCACCAAACACCTACGAAACTGGTAGGCAATGCTCTTAATGCAGTAGGCACCTTTGAATGCTGAAAGGAGACCTTTGCCCACTAAAGTGTTTGCTCATTACTCCTTTACAGGTTCCTGAACAACAAGAGGGAAAGGAGACTCACACCCACAGCTATTCAGGAGAAAAATGAAGCAAGGCTTATTCTGAGCTTTGACCTTTCTGCTGTTTTTCCGGTTTTCTTTTAACTCTCTGTTTCCACTCAAAGGAACTTACAGTACTTTGCCACAGTACTTTGCCACAGTACTGCACAGTCAAGCCTGATGCACGCCCAGACCTGTGGTTTGCCCTGAACTGCCACCCATTTCCCTGGTTTCCTTAGTTCAGTCTTGGTGTGGTCTCCTGGGCTGTCCCAGCTAAGAAATGAAAAGGCTATTTGTAGCTATTGGGAAGAATCAGACTGCTGGCCTTGTGTTCCAAACTGATCCCTTGGCTCTGTAAAGTCAGTGTTAAAACATCCCTGGTGTCCTCACAGCAAGGCAGACATGGCCTCTTCTCTGCTTTTCTTTCTGTTTACTTTATTACTCTCCTAGGAATTCAATGTAGACTTTTTTTTCTTTTTTTCTCTCTTTTTTTTCCTTTTGCAATGAATTTGCCCAGGTCACGTTTCCTTAAAAAGAAATTGGCATAAAGTCGCTTTCTTTATTCATTTAGGTACTCTCCTTACATTGTTAGCTCATGATTTTTATCAGTTTTTACTATTATCTGTACTGCTGCTTCACAATCTCCAAGTGTATTGACTTGAAACCTCATTTTACTTCAACCACAAGCAAAAAAAGGGATTCAAAGGCCCCTCTTATCACACAGTCACTGACCCTGACTTTTTTCCCCTTTAAATTAAAAAAAAGAGAATGTTTTCCACAGAAATAATTTCTGCTAAGATATAATTCGCTGCTCTTCTTCTTTCTAGACTGTAAATCATTTAAATGAAAGTGTTGATTTTTCTTAGTGACAAAGAGATAGATGGCAGCAATGTCAACATTGTTTGAGTCTGTTTAAGACAAGGGTTTTGTCTGTATAAATAATTCTCTGTCACTTTTGTTCTTATGGGTTACTGGTACTGCAGTATAGCTCTTCTGTTCTGACTAATCTGCTCTTCTTGAACTTCTCTGGGCCTGGTTTTACAACATCCCAATCATCTTTTCTTTCCCAAAGGCAGCAGCATTGCCTTGTTCAGCTGTCTTTATGTGGCTAAGGCAGTTAAATGAAAGAACTAAGGATGCCTGAGGAGCAACAGTAGAATATTTTCATAGTAGTCGTTGAGAAATAATGGAGGAGCTTCCTCATTTCCAGAGACTGGATAAAGTACACAAACTTACACAAAATGTGATACAATGCATCTCTGCTTCAGAAAAGATTTGTGCGCACAACACCTTCAAAGACTGACATTCATTTATAGATCATTCATTTACAGATATATAGCATCTGCTTCCTACTGTGGGGGAGGAAGAGTTCTTTGCTGTCCTTTTCAATCCCTCTAGGCTTTCTCTCCCTACACTGCTTTGTAATTAGAGCTGAGCAGTAATGGGAAGATCTGTTCTGCTTACTCTTACCAATGTTGTGACCAATAGGATAAAAACTTTTTGCATATACTAAAATTTGTGATTTAAGGTCCTGTTATTTTCCCACAACCACAGCTGTCAACATTTCCACTGCTCAAACTCTGTTTTCCTGTTCAAGTATGCTTCTTCAATATGACAGCTTTCAAGATCTCAGACTTCACCCTCTTTGTCCCAGCATCAGTTTCATCCTACTCTTTCTCACTAAACACAGGAAATTTGGTCCCACAACCTATAATTCCGGTGTCCTCCATCCTTAGAATGCAAAGCTGAAAAGTCACAATGAGGGATCACGTGTCGGAAAGTGTAATGGTGCAAAAAAACCCAGGCAACTGTTGTTCACATAAATAAGAGGCAGACCATCTAATCCTCTCATGCAGCAAGCAATAGCTTTCTTGAGGAAGACAGCTTAGAAACAAGAAGGACAGCATTACAGTTCATGTGGTCTTGCACCAAATAAGTTTCAGATCACAAGAAAATAGTTCTAAATGGGTCTTTTTTAAATGAACCTTTGAAAATTCAAACTCAAACTTTTCAAGCTCTGAAACTCGGCTGTGCAAAAGAAGCTCTAAGGGTCCTGGTAGACACCAAGCTGAATATGAGCCAGCAATGTGCCATTGTGGCAAAATCAGCAGATGATATTCCAAGCGGCATTAGGAGGACTTGCAGGTTGAGGGAGGTAAGCCTTTCCCTCTACTCAACACTGGAGAGGTTGAGTCCAGTTCTGAGCTCCCCAGGACAAGGGAGATATGGTCCTAGGGAAGTTGTGAAGTCTCTTCATGTGAACAGGGAAACTTGAAGAAATCCAGCAATAGTAGGACACATGTGAATGTAATGCCACATAGGACTGTACTGGCTTAAATCTGCCTTTAACTCTGTGACAGCCCAACTGTCCAGCTGCAGAAAGGCAAGAGGACAGCAGTATATGGCCTCACTCAGTAAGTTTGGCTGCTGCTTCTCTTTGTAGTGCTACCTGGAGGACATGCAGGGAAGAAGCCACAGCTTGGGATCATTCTACTGATGCAAAGGGAGAAAACAGAACTGCGTAATTCCATTCTACATTTAAATGATAAAATACACAGACTCTTCCCAGGATGAATTATCAAAATAAAAGAACATCCAACCCTAAAATGTACAGCTCTCTCCCAAATCCACATGCCTTTGATTTACCTGACTAGCACACAGGGGACAATAGTGATAATACTCACTGCAAGCCTCCCAAGCAGGGCAAGAGGAGAGAGTGCTGCAGATCGCCCTGGTATCCAATGTGGGGTGTGCAAATAGTTCAAAGCTGCAGCAGGAGGGGTTTAGACAGGGCATTAGGATGCATTTTTTTCCTAAGAGGGTGGTCCAGCACTGGAACAGGCTTCCTAGAGAGATGGTCAGTGCCCCAAACCCATCAGCATTTAACAGGTATTTGCCAATGCCCTCAATAATGTGCTTCGACTTTTCATCAGCTTTAAATTTCTAATGGACTCGATGACGGTGGTGGATCCCTTCCAACTGATAACTTCAGTTCTATTCTGTTCTAGTCTAGTCTAGTTTAGTCTTTCTGTGTGGTGGTAGCAGTAGAATGGCAGTGAAAGGATAGTCAGAGCTGGGTTTCACGTATATACAGTGTTCTTGTCCTTGGTGGCTCCGTGTTGCTGAGACCCCAATGCAGTATCCCCTGACTGCTCTGTAGATGCAGTGATCATGTCACATCTCTGTCCTCACGCACTCCTCAGTGTCCTGATCTATTCAATTGAGGAAGCCAAGACAGGCATCACCCAGAGCCTTGGTACTGCCAGGGCTGCCTTGGACAAGGTGCACATTGTCTTGCCCTGGCACTGCCTCTCCTATTGGCCCGTCCTGCCCACTACGGGGACTGGGCATCTTTAAAAGGAGACCAGGGAGATCTGAGTCAGGCACGCAACGTTTCTGACTCCCACCAAGAGCTCCTGTGGCCACTGCCCCTCTCTGCAGGACCACTGCCTGGCAAAGCCTCTACAATGTGTAACCGATTTGTGGGAACCTGGAAACTCATCTCCAGTGAGAATTTTGATGACTATATGAAAGAACTGGGTGAGAAATGGTCTCTTTCTTTGTATTTTTTTCCTTTTTGTTTACTTAAACTAAGTGTTCTTTGGGAATGTCTCTGCTTTATGCTTCGCTCATGGATGATACCTTCTTACTGGCCATGAAATCAACTGAACTGCTTTCCACACATAATTTACTTTCTTCCTCTTAGCATCTAAAATGGAAGAACAGAAAGGTAGGTGCTGAATTGTTGTAATAAATTCACTTCTGCCTCACTCAACTGGCCAAATCTGGTCCATTTTTTTGTAATAATGACAATCTGTGGAGACATTGCATTTCTTATGTTTCTCGGTCACACCATTACACTCTTGACTTGTGATAATTTACAATATATAATGGAACTGACATCTCATGACACATTGGTTTCAGAAGTCTAAATCCTATGAATGAATCTATCTGTTACTGAAGAATGCCAGAAATGTAATAAATTAGGCATTGTTTTTCATTTTAATGCTGGCTTCTTTCCTGTATAACAAGTGCGCAGTCAGCTACAGCACTACTTTTGCTGTAGAAATGATTCATTGAAACACTGGCCCCCTTTATCTGAAAAGTTAAACTGGATAACAAAAGAATTGCAGTTAATTAACCAGACTAAATGTGGGATGAGAGTCCAGCTAGATATTTTTCTGAAGATCTGAAGAGCGTTGTTTGCAAATAATCACACACTTTGCAGATAACTTTATACCCTTTTAAACAGATCTTTTCATCTGGGTATAGCATAGCATTAACAGAGGCAATAACTCCAGCTACCTCCTTTCTACTTCTATAACGCGGTGATACATCATCAGTGGCCTTCATTCCAACTTGTCCCAGACCTCACAGTTTGTAGACAATGGACGGAACTGGAACACTCTAGGCAATACAAAAAGCTTTTGGCAAGGGATTTTCTCTGAAGCTTTCTGCAGCTTTGTGCTCACATGCTGCAAGACCATTCACATCTCAGACCTATGCTTTCCACTGAGGTTTAGATGTAAGGATCCTTAAGGGATGTCAGCAGCAACCTGGGAATTGCCTGATCTCTGCTGTTTTGATAAGCAAGAACCAGCATATTGGCAGTTCAGCATCCAGCTTCTTCCATGCAGCTGGTTAACAAAAATCCAGGTACTTAGATTTGTCTTTTTTTTTTTTTTTAAGTATGTTTGCAAGCTTTTGTGAGAAACTGACCTTTCCTCTGAATTTTTCTGCCCATTCTGTCTGTACACAAATGCAAGCAGATTTTTAGCCATCCATGTTTCTCCTTAGCTCACTGTAGATAAGCGTGTGCTCAAGTATATCTTTACATCTTGCTGAAGGCACACTCTGTCACCTGAGGCTCCCTCATCCTCCAAGCACAGTACTTCCACATTCAAAGTCTCACCTGAATCAATCATAAGAGTGTTCAAGAAGGAGCTACTCTTTATTCTTTCACTGAAGATTTACGGAAGGATACTGAGTTTGTTGCTTGTTAGAAGGCAATAATAGTCTCTTTTCTGATTTCTAGGAGTGGGCTTAGCTACCCGGAAACTAGCTGGCCTGTCAAAACCTGATGTGATCATCAGCATGAAAGGGGACATAGTAACTGTCAGGACTGAAAGCACCTTCAAAAACACAATGATCTCTTTCAAACTGGGACAGCAGTTTGATGAAACAACACCAGATGACAGGAAAGTGAAGGTATGAGGAATCTCTGAGTGCTTCTAGACATCTTCTAGAAGGGCACTGGGAGGAATTTTTCTTACCCTCTTTAGTGCACTATGAGTTTTCCAAACTACTCCAAGAAAGTAATGTGGTGATGAAACCGATGTTACTAAACCTGTTATCAAGCAAGAATGTGTATCTGGCTGAACATAAAGTGAATTGCTGCTCAACCCTGCAAGGCTTGGACTGCAGTTTGAAATTCTTCTCTTGATCTTGTCTTGATGACAAGAAAAGGGGCAATGGATTTAAACTGGCAGAAGGGAGATTGAAACTGGATGTCAGGAGGAAGTTCTTTACAGTGAGGGTGGTGAGACACTGGCACAGGTTGCCATGGGAGGTTGTGGTTGCTCCCTCCCTGGAGGTGTTGAAGGCCAGGTTGGAGGAGGCCTTGAGTGCCCTGTACTAGTGGGAGGTGTCCCTGCCTATGGCAGGGTGTTGGAACTGGATGATCCTTGATGTCCCTTTCAACTTTACCATCCTATGATTCTGTGATTCTATGATTACAGACCAAAGTGCTACCTCAGCTTGTACCTGCAGAGAGTGCTGATTTTGAATTCATAGAATTCTATGAAGAGATAAACAAATCTGGAAGCTTTGTCCCAGACTAACATTTGTATTTCATGACAACTATTGCAAAACTGGTGTGGCATTGTTTTGTTTTCTATGATTCTATGATCTTTGCAGAGTGTTGTAACCTTGGAGAAAGGGGCACTGGTGCAAGTGCAGAAGTGGAATGGCAAAGAGACCACGATAAAGAGAAGACTCGTTGATGGGAAAATGGTGGTGGTAAGTTCACACTCCCTGTAAGCTGATGAAGATCAGAAAAATGAAGCCTTCAGTTTGCTTCTGTCTAAAGAGGTTGACAACTTGTCTTTCCCTTTGACTTGCGAGAGAAATTAAGAGGGAGAAAATGAGAACTAGCTTAGGAACGAAGCTGTAAGGAAATAAATGCTGTTCCATACAGCAAATTGTCTTTATTATATCAGCAGAGCTACAGTATACTTACTGCCTTCAAGATTACCATTCTTAAAAGAAGTGAGGTTTTCAAGTAGGAGTAACTTGTGAAATGCAAATAAAGTTTGCGAGTTGCATGCTGCTCCCTCTGGAATAGCTCTTTCCTTTCTCCTATCTTTGGAATAAAACCAATCCAAGTTAGAAAACTGTTTTTACACCTTTTCCTAATTCTACTTCCACGTGGAAAACCATGTGTGCATGCTGGGCACTTTAAGTGGGTGCTTGAGATCTGTTTTGTGAAAACCAACACCTCTGTGCGCACACTTGCCTGCATGGTGACCTGAGCAGGAGTTTGTCAGGTCCTGACAGCTCCTCTGAAACACCCACTGCAGTGAGGGTGTAGGGCGCTGAGGTGAGTATTTCTCAGGGACTGGAGAATGCTTGCTTTCCCCCAAGTTCCATTCAACCTCTCTAGCAGCCATGTGAAAGCTATGGGATGACCAAGCCAAGGTGATAACACATTTTAGGGACCTCTGTTGTAAGATTTCATTTATTAATTTAAAAAATTAAAACTTTACTACTTTGTTCATCAAAGTGTTTTACGAGTAAAACCAAACTAATTTTGGTGACTTGTTTGAAGTCAGTAGCATTACAGCTTATGATGATAGCTTGTGTTGACTCCTTTTATTTTAAGCTCTCATGCAGGGTGATTTGCTCCTCATGATTCCTACAATTCTGTGTTAATTTTTTCTAATTATTACATCACCTTTGAAAAACAGAGAAGTAGAGCCCCTCTCCCACCACTGTCCTGTCATTTGCCCCTTGCCTCAAAAAAGTTTCTGGAGGAGGCCTCATCTTTGGCAGACCAACGAGGTCTGTCTTAATCTCCTGTCACCTCTGTTGCCCACATCCTGTGGCTGTGAGTCAGCAGGAGCTGCTGAAGGCTGTTGGGGTGAGAGGGTCAGGATAAATATTTTGTGACTCATATGTGCAAAGGTTTTTAGGACAGAAGCTTGACCTCTGAACTACCCAGGCTACTTCTGCTTCCACAAATAATCCTGTGTAAAACTGAAAGCATTGGTCAACCATGGTATGATAAACTAAGTCGGCTGATATTTCTGTCAAGCCAGCAATAATATGAAGGAAGGTAAATCTGTTTCTGGAAGCTAAGGCAAATTCTGCAATCTCTGTCATATGCCACTTAATTAACTCTGAAGATTTTAAAAGAAACCACTCCATCTGCAATATGAAAATAGCTTTGCTGTTCTCTCAAAAAAAAAAAAAGAATCTCTACATATGCAAAGCCAGATGAATTTTCACTGACTTCAGAGGGTACTGCAGCAGACACAACTGCTGTCAGCAAGAGGTTTGTATTAATCTTTGCCTTTGTGCCTTAGGAATGTGCCATGAAAGGAGTTGTCTGCACGAGAGTCTATGAAAGAGTGTGATGAAATCCCCTCTCTGCACCATACTGGGACTGGCTTTTAAAACTCAGTTCAGTGGCCGAAGCCTCATGCACTGTGCTGCTTTATTTTCTTATTTCCTTTCATTGGGAAAATGACTACACTATAATTTGATGTTTCGTAGCCATAGTGTAACTAATCCAAAGTATTGTGATGATCCAATAAAAGCTTCTCAACACATAAAATAGAGTGTTTGTCTCTGCATGAATCATTTTTCTGTCTTGGATAGTGCCATCTTTTCTGTTGTTCCTATCAGACTGTTTCTGACTATAATGGCGAAATACAACTGATCTGTCTCTCAGAAAGGGTTAACACTGTGCTGCTTCCCTGATTGGTGTAAAAGTTGTCATCTCATGGATCAGTATTCCTCTCCTGTGAAAGATATTACTGCTGAATAGTTCCTTGTGGCAAAATTTTATCAGCAGAAATTTTGACTTTCAGTATGATTTATTGTTTCAGCATTGTGGTTTTACCACCTCCAAAAACATTTTTACTTCTTTCAGTACCACTTTTCATATCCTGGCATTTATTTGGAAGAGAACAATTACTGGAGAGGAAAAGAAAATCAGAATATATTCCATGTTTCTCTGTCAAAAGAGCTCTTAACTTATGACATGAGGTGTGGAGCAGGTGTGAATAAACTCTGGAAATCTTGAGGCTTCATTTTGAAAAGTGCTCAGGAACCCAATCTCCTTCTAGCATAGCACGGAAGCATGTGCTTAATGTCCTGAACACAAAAGAGATTTCACTGGGTAGAGTTTGCTACCCAGCCAGTCTCAGTAGTTAAGCTGTTGATTCCTCCCACTGCACTTTCACTTCTTTTAATGAAGGAAAACCCAGAGAAATCATGCACAGACTTCTGGAAACCTATGTAATCAAAAAGCACTGCAATAGCTTATACATTTTTGCTTCCAATAGCTAGTGTTCCATAACACCACTACATTAACGTTAATGACATGAAGACATTTTCCTCTTGTCTTTGTCTCCATGTCCAGCTCTCCCTGCCTTCTCTGTGGGTTAAAGTACGTGGTGCTTTTTTTTTTTTTTTCCTCTCTTCTCACTGGGAACTGCAGAGCCAATGTGAACCATTGCCTACTGGTTTTGCAGTCAAGAACACAAATGCTCAAGGCTAAGAGGATCATAGAGAGATCCTGAAGGTCAGAATCTTAATTTGTGTGGCCAGGCAGATAGCTAAGAGATGAATATCATATGTGAATGCAAAATGTAAAGGTCACCCTTCTTCTGTACCCATCCCTGGAAAAGTTAGAGTCGGGATCCAGCAGTGGATAGTCTTTTATGTAGATGCAGACTACCTCAAGACAGCTGCCAGAAGGCAAACAGGATGCATGCTAGAATTATAAGCTCTGAAAATTTATGGACAGCAGTTTTAGGGAAGAGTTTATCCTGGTCCCTAACCTAAATGAAGGGACAAATTCTCATCTTTAGCCTAACTGTTAAAGCTCATCTCTGTGAGCATCAGAGTTTCTGTGGTTCCAAGTCCTCAGTGACTGGAACAAGGGATAGAGGCAGCATGATATTCCTTGTATCATCTTTTGCAAACAGATTGTAGTCACGTATTTTAAGAGAAGATCATCTACCAGGCTTCCATAAGAACAGTCATACTGCATGAACTGTTTTTGTGGGTGAGCTTTATTCTCCTGCAACCTTAACAGACACCTAAACCCACATTTCTTATAGCTCAAATCCTAAATGGATTTATTAATCTGGATTTTTGCGCTGTAGCTTCTGCACTCATGCTTCAGTGCAACATATTCCCAGAGAAGCTGCCAGAGCTGCCCAGCCTGGCTCCGGTAAGATGGAAGTTATGTAGAACCTTTTCAGCAGAGCTCTGCTCCCGACCCTGGGTAGCAGGCAAAGGAACAACTACTGCTGCTAAGAAGCTCTGTATTTCCTTTGTTTTTCCTGTTGCAACCTGTAAATGCTTCTCTGAGGTTAAATGGAAAATTTTCCTCTCTGATAAAATACTAATTTTTAGCTTTATATTTCCTTTTCTCAAGAAAATAAAAGTTTACTTCAGTACAAACTGGGGGTTTTTTCCAGTTCTTGAAAGAGTTACAAAAGAAAAGGAAAAAAAAAAATCCCCAAACCCCACAATGCTAAAAGCCAAAGAACTGCTCACCTTGTCCTCATTTCTTTATTCACTGCCTTTTTCTTTTCTGTGACATCACCCGTCTCTCTTCTCCTTATGGAACTTTTAACTGCATTTATTTTTCCAGAGATTTGGGATTAAAATAATGATAGATTTGGGTTTTTAAGTTCCTAAATAAATGGAGCTATGCTATTAGGAGCCTAGTACTCGGCACTTTCACTCTACACAAAGGTCACTTAAAAATGTCATGAGAGCTGGAGACTTTCCCAAACAGGAAAAGTGCAACAGAACTGATAGTGTTGAAGGCAAAAAACAATAAGGCAGGTGATACAAATCAGCACAGAAATGGAGTGCTTTGGGATACTGGTGTCCATAAAGCAGTCCTTGGGTTCTCCAGGAGAATTTTGGGGAAATATGGTTTGTGTAGTCTCAAGAACTTTTTTTGTCTTGCTGTAAATTAGTTTTACTTCTTTCCTAAACTTTTTACATGGGACAGATCATTATGGGATGAACATCTAGGATGAGATACGACACCTGTGCGTTCACGGTGACAAGCAAGTATGTTGCCATTTCCCTAGCTTGTGTATGCACTTAATTTAGAAACGTTAGTAGCCTAATACTGGTGTATAAACAGCTTTATTTAAAACAATCAGCGTGAGCTAGTGTCCACCCCAGGTAACAAAAACCTGACTGATATTAGACGACTGCACTCACACTCTCCTCAGGCACTCTTCCCATGACTGCTATAAGATTCTGTTTTTACCTGCATCTCCCAAGGTTGAGAGAAACACCTGCACGGGGTATATTCATTCTTCAAATGCCACAGACCTGCCAGCACCACCTGCATCTGCCCTGCCTGACATCTCCTGGGGCAGGAGAAGCAAGCTAGCATGCCAAGAGTCCTCCTCAGCCCCAGTACTCCCACAGAGAACACTGAAATAAAATAAAATCTGTGTCTGGACTCCAGGTATCACAGAATCACACAGATTACACAGGCTACAACAGCTGTTGCCTTAGGCTGTGCAGAATTTGGCAGTTCCTGATAGCAAGCATCTTTAGGTGATGTATAGCTAAACCTGGGATACTGTACCTCACACCTTGGCCTTTTCCACACAGAGTGGAGCAGAGAAGAGAGGCAAAGTCACTGATTCTCCTGTAAGTGAATGTCTGTCCCTGCTGATATCTCAGGCATCAACTTTGAACTTCCCTTGGCTGTTTTAGGAAAGTTCTTTGTGGGGGCAACTGTATTTCTGCAAAGTGAATTCAGACCCTTCCAAGGGCCCAGCATGTGGCCTTTGCTGCTGTCTCAGAAAGAAACCTTGTTGGGACAATTTCTCTAGACAGCAAATGTATGTTAGATCAGTTCTAGAAAAGGCATAGATTTGGGGAGAGTGTGATAATACTTCATAAGAAGCCCTCACTTCTTACCACGTTTCTTTAGAGAAACAGATTTATATGCTGGCAAACACTGTGCTGCATAGAAATTGTTCAATTGTGCCTTTAAGACATTGTTATCGGCCCTAATTTTCCTTTTGTATTAAAGATTTTCTGTTAATGTCTGAGATACAATGGAGTGAAAGATTAGCACTGAAGTGGTGATCAGGCTAAAGGAACAGGCTAATGCCATGAAAAAAATCACCTTCAGAAATCCTGGAATTTAGATGTAATCAAGGTCTTTGTTAGAGAGGCAATTAGAGCATATCCTTGCCATGCTGAAATGCTTTCCTTGAGGAAAGCATTGTGATTGGCTATTGGTCATCCTGCTGCAGATGGGAAACACAAGAAAATTATGTTATTTAGACAAAAGGGCAAACAACATTGGGAATAATGCAGTTCCTGAGACCTAATGGCTACAGAGAGAGAAAGCTCTGTTAGACATCATTCATACAGTGTTTCAAAAGCAGACTGTCCTCTTTTTACCTTTTGTGCAGCAAATCAGTGTTGAAACGTGTATCTCAAATGTTATGAAAAATTTTAAAACTAAACCTAGGAGGAATGTGATGGTTTGGGGATTTGAAAGAGTGGGGTGAGTGGATTACAACTGGATCTGTTTTCAGGTCCTCAGTGCAGTATTCATTGAAAGGATTTTATGTACTTTTCATATTATTTGCTATAATGTGGTCACCAGTGTCGATCATACTGTTTGTGAGAAGGGAAAGAAAAAGAGGTTTCTATTTACTTCTAAGTGAACACACTCCCTTAAGGATAATACTCCCTCGGAAGAGGTATCTCTGTCAGCAAAGGAGTCAAAAACGCTGCAAGAGCTTATCTTGTCCTTCAAGCTTATAAACTCAGTGTCACAGTTAAAGAGACAGGAGGAGACACCTCTAAGAGAGCTGTGGGACACAACAGCTAAAGCAAAGCCTATACCAAGTTTAACAGAGTTTAGGAGTTCAGTGGAAAATCTGTAGACATAATTACTGGGAAAGGAAAGATATTTAATGTATCTACCTACTGTACAATACTTATACAAGCCAATAATAATCTCATTTATCTCTCAGATCCTGGCATGAATTTCCAGAGATGAAATTTAAAATACATATGATACGGAATCACAGAATGTTTTGGGTTGGAAGGGACTTTTAACATCATATAGTTCCAACTCCCCTGTCATGGGCAGGATCACCTTCCACTAGACTAGGTTGCTCAAAGCGTCATCCAACCTGGCCTTGAACACCTCAAGGAAGGGGGTATCTACAACTTCTGTTAGCAATCTGTTCCAGTGTCACACCACCCTCACTGTAAAGAATTTCTTCCTAATCTCTAGTCTAAATCTACTCTCTTCCAGCTCAAATCCATTCCCTCTCATCCTATCACTACAAGCCCTTGTAAAATTGTAAATATGCATAGTTTACTTGGAAGCACCGCACATTTCCTATTAAAAAAATCTTTGAGACACTGAAAGCAGAGCACTCAGTCTCCTTACACAGAGAATCTCCTAACAGAGGGTGGCACGTTCTTGTATCTTGTACCATGTAGTGCCTAGAGTTTCACAACCTACTGACTTATAAATGTCTGTAGACAAATTCATTTAAAAGGATTGATAATTCCTTCCAAAATATTGTCTCTTCATGACTAGTGGAAAAACAACACTATAAAAGCAATTTGGTACTGTAAGACATAACATTCAAGGCCCCTAATAGCCCTGCTAACACAAACATTTTCATTTAAGTTAACAAGAAACAGAACAGTCAGATTCTAACAGGTTAACTGCATAAATGTCTGTGCTTTCCAGATAAGATCTGAGCCCTCTGACCAGGAGCACAGGAACAAACATTAAGGCTGCCCCCAGTGCTTCCCCTTTATGGAGATTTGGTGTAATCTAAAAGCATCAGCATCACAGTTTGTCCTGGCTCTGTCTCCAGTTGGGCAGAGAGCATGTTGTGAAATAAAGATGTAATTGTTACAGTCTAAGCTAATCACGTTGGAAAACTTGTACCAAGGAAGAGGAATAATTTTAAGATTATATTCCTTCTCATTTTTTTTAAAAAAATGGGTGCTTGTCTGAATAAGTAATTTGAACCAACATTTTTCCTCTACACAGAGTGGCAAGTCTTGTAGATGGAAGAAGAGCTGTCCTCTTTAACTTCTGTGAGGCTTTGACAGCAAGACTTAAGACATGTTTATAAACATGAATTTAGGATAGATTAAGTTACTGCTAGAGAGAAGGCAAAAAAAACATTGACAAAAATATTATTTGGACTGTTAATGGTTCACTGTTGAAGTAGAAGGATATGTTAAGTGGACTTGTGCTGGTCCATACCTATTTAGTCTCCTTAGTAATAGCCATGCTGTTATTTATAGGCGGCAGAGATGAGAGGAAATGCAAACATACTGGAGGGCAGGGTTCAAACTCAAATGATCTCAACAAACCCAGGAAATAGTTTGAAACAGCCAAGGGACATTTAAGAGGGGAAAATGCAGCAGGCAACATTAACAGGAACACAAATGCCAGATGAAGAACAAGCAAAAACTAATGCACACACTGAGAGGTCATAGTGAATCACAGACTGAGTACAGGCAGCAAATGTGGTATTAGCAAAAAGAGGCAAACCTTGTCTTGAGATGCACAGTTAGGAGGGTGACCAGCAAGCTGCACTCATCTGCATGCTCTGCTTGCCACTAGTAAAGCCTCCAAGCAGCACAGTATTCTGCCCGATAAATACACTGCAAAAATCTGTGAAGAGAGTTCAGAGGAAAGCAATGAGGCCTAAAAAAGCATGCACAAAGTGGACATCTGAAACTACTAAGGAGAAGGGATTCAGAGAAGGAAGACTGGTCATATAAAACTTACCTTGCATAGCTAAGATGTGGCCAGGAGGACTAAGGAAGTAGCTGTTCCCTTGTACTTGGTTGACACTGGTGAGGCGGCACCTCCCATAGATCTTCACTTCTCATGGGCAGAGGTCTGGGATGTGCCCACACTCAGGTTGCAAGGGCAATTTCTGCTGCCTGACTACATCCGTGTCTCATAGAATCATAGAATGGTTAAGGTCGGAAGGGACTTCAAGATCATCTAGTTCCAACCCCCTGCCATAGGCAGGGACCCCTCCCACTAGTACAGGGCACTCAAGGCCTCCTCCAACCTGGCCTTCAACACCTCCAGGGAGGGAGCAACCCCAACCTCCCTGGGCAACCTGTGCCAGTGTCTCACCACCCTCACTGTAAAGAACTCCCTCCTAACATCCAGTCTAAATCTCCCCTAAATCTCCACAAAAGAGGACGTGTGGGTGCTTGCTGAATGCTGCAGCCGGTACCAACCAACCTGGGTGACAGGCCATGAGTGTGAGCCTATGCACAGCCTGTGTGTGTGTGAGGGCAAACAGACTCACTGCCATCCTGGGTGACAGGTCATGTGTGTGAACCTATGCACAGCCTCTGCGTGTGTGTGTGTGAGGGCAAACAGGCTCACTGCCAGCCTCACCTGGGGCATGCAGCTGCTGCAGCCTCATCTCTGTGGGGCTACTGAATTCAGCAGTCCCAAACAGATGTCCTGGCTCTGCCTTCTGTGACTCGGCCATGCCTTCCCCCCTGTTTCCATTCCTCAGTCAGACCCTAGTTTAACTGCGAGTTTGAACATGTCTGTTCCTTGATCTGTGTCTAAGTGCATTGTTGAATGTAGCAATACTGTCCTTTTGAATCCTGGCCTCTGATCTTCTCATGCCATGTAGAAGCCTCCGTTTTTAATACCTTCTGTATAGTCGTTGGAGAGTAAGCACCTAAGTAACCAAGGAAAGGTTATCTGACCTATTTTAAGTGTCTCCATCAGGAGATGAGGTTAGAAGCACCATCTTTTCTTCACTGACTGTTAAGCCATTAGCATTGGCTACTTGGTGTAACCCCAGTTTGGCTAAGAGGGCTGTGGCTGAGCTTTCTTGGTGGCAGGCCTCCGAGGAGCACCCAGCTGGAGGGTAGTGGTGTGCTGGTGGTGTAGTGCAAACCCTTCTACATTTCTGACTGTCCGTGATAGTTTGGGAGTTACCCATCCCACACCAACAATGAACTCACCCAGGCTAGACTCAGCCAGCTGGAAGTTAAGGCATGAAGCTTTATCTTCACAGCTTAGCACAATTTACAAGCAGCTATTTACAATATATTACAAATATTTACAGCTATATACAGAAATCTACACGTTAAAAGTAGTACAGAAACACAATCCCCTTCCCAGAAGTCAGAGTGCCCAGGAGGGGCTCCCAACCACCCTTTCACCTTCTTTCCACCCCCCTCTCTTATCCCAGGGTCTGCCTTATGTGCAAGGCGAGTTGGAAGGATCAGCAAGGGGAGTTAGAAGATTAGTTGGGTTACACAAACCCAGTTAGAAGCAATTAATATGGCAGAAAAACAGGGAGAAACACAGACTGCCTTATCTGTCTTTGTGTCCTGGTTCTTATGCGTCTCAGCAAACCCATGAGTGTAGTAGACATCACCATTTTCTTTTTCACAGCCTATAATCTAATTTTTCTCATTAAAATATTCCAATTAGCTTCAAACCAGCACACTGTGTGCCTCTGACACATCATGATACCCATCCGAAAAATTCAATCCCCATTTTCTAATCAGGATCGATTCTGTTAACATGACTGAAGATCATTTGTTGAGACAAGCAGAGGTGACCTGCTTCCTTCTGCTTGGATATGAAAGCGTTGTCCTGACACATGTGGGCATATGTTGTTAGTGTGGTGGCATTGGTTCAGTTACCTATGCATGCATGCTGCTGCCTTGCTTCCTGTTCTTTCCATGGATTTGACGGTCTGATTCTCTTCTCGGGCTAAGCACTTGGGCAGTACTGATAGCTGCTTTCCAGTTGGTATTCCATACTAATTCAAAAGTGGTTTCTTGTTTGTCTAGTGTTAGGAAAGTGTGAGAATCTTAGGGAGCTGAAAGGTCTTTCTAGACTAAATGAAGCAATATTCTGTTGTATCGCTTCCACAGGCTCGCAAGAGACTCTCGTGAATCTGACAAGCACTCAAAACACTGGACACAAAACTAACTTTGAATCTCTGTTTCCCATTTGTTTCTAAAAATACTGGTTTTCTGCTCGCCAGATCTGGCGATTCACACAAAATAGCAACAAGATTCTCAAGCTTTATTTTTTCAAATCAGGAAATCACTCAGTACTCTCCTGAGCGGTCTTTACTTTTTCTTCTTCCCCTTCCCTTGGTAAGGCTGCAGAGTGTACTTCCAGCAGATGAGGAAAGGGTGAAACGGACAAAGGATGTTAGAGTTCAACAACAGCATGTTGCTTACATCCCAGAGAAAAGTGGAACACCACCTCAGGGACTTAAGCTGAGAATCCACTTTATGGTAACACAGTGGAATGTTCAGATCCAGAGTCATGTCTAGGGAATGGGACCAGCACCACTCCCAGGTGTGGTACAAGGATGTACCATGGCCAAGAGGAAGGGAACTCTTTTTTCAGAAGCAGAAAATTCTCTAAGCACCATCTGCGTTTGAATAGAAGTACTCATTAAAGGAAACCACTTGTAAGTGGTGACACTACCCTTTGTATTTTACATGCTTTTGCACACACATCCTTTTCACAACACACAAACACAGCTAAGCGCTCCTACTGTTTACAAACCCATCCGCAGACTGTACCTTTGTTTTATCTTGCACATTTTTATGAGAAGTCTCTCAATATGTAAGGAAGAGAGGTGGCCAAAACACAGAAAAACTGTGTCACCTCTTTAAGCATCTAAATGTGATGTAGGAATAGAGAACAATTTTGTCTTGGATAGTTAACCCAAGCAATCTGTTGGCTTTCCTTTACTAAACCCACCTTAAAATGGAATAATTAATGTGACTGACTTCTCTGCAGTAACAGTCTGAGGTGAGTCTGAAGACACAGCAAGAACGAACCTCTACTCACCTTTACATTACCTGACGCTTTTATGTGATACCTGCCTAGTCTTTGGTCTTACAAAGAACCTATAGAGTCGCATAAAAGTGAGGCCAGTAAGACTCTGTGGAAGAGTAAAAAGATGCAACAGGATATATACTGTTAATTGTTATAACCTACAATATTGATTGAAATGAACCTGATCTTTTTTTAAAAATTATTTATTTTACATCAGCCCTTAAGTTTTAAGACCTTATATCAGTCCTTAAGTTATAAGTTATGCATCCCTTTCAGAACTTCGTCTAAAGTTCCTGTTGAATATATGCTGCTCTCTATTAAAACGTGATTTTTTTTCTCCAAATGTGATGTGGCTTGCACCTGCACTGATAAGAAATAAATACAGGATGACAATCTAAGAGAACATTCCTGAAAAAGATCCTTTATCTGATTGGGTTATCTTTTTTTCTAGCAATATGAAGGCAGAACCAAGTGTTATCAGATCTTCTGCCTACAAGTGAGTGATATCTGTAATCTAACAACAACAACACAATGAAGCCAGGACTAAGTGACCTTTGTATTAGCCACTACCATACAGAGGCAGCAGCTTCTGCTCCAAGCAGCTTATGATACAAGGAAATGGAGTCTCAAAGAATGCAGATTTACTGGTCTATGGCAACTAAATAGCAAGGGAGAAGAAGTCACAAAACTGAGCTGCTCCTTTTGGGTTCCCTGGTTGTAACTGATAGAGAGATTCTGAAGTAAATACAAGCAATTCCCATGGGCTGGAGAAAATTCATACTTTCACAGAGGTCAGGTTGCATACTCTTCATTTCATAATGGATTCCATGCATATTATCAGAACTTATTTCCACTGGGGTTTGTTTCAAAGACACTTACTTAAGGTATTAGCTCTTCATCACTTTTTAAAAGTTGACATTGATTTCAAAGTGAAGGAAGATAAGTCTTGCTATGAAAATAGACCAGCATTTTCTAATTTTCCACTACTTAAGCCAAACATAAGGACATACTCTGCAGTCTAGCTCTGCAGGTACTGAGCCAAAATCCACCTCACACAACACTGGTCTTCAGCTTGGTCACTGAGTGCACACAGTCACCCACAACAAACAATGGCAGGAAATCCAGCTCTCAGGTGACGGAAAGCTCCAGCATATGAAATCCAAGGCATGCATTATTTATTTCCACATTAAGCATGATACTGAAGATGGATGAATGGTGGTACAGAGCCTCTATGTCATGTTTATAGCCAGGAAATAAAAACTATTTATAAAAGCTAAATAAACCAACTTATTTTTGTCCAACATGAGAAATTTCTGTTTACAAAACAGTGCAACACGGCATCCTTCTGTCGTCCTCTGTGTGTTTTCCATGCAAGTTTATGTTCTCAGAAAAAGCAAAACCAGGATGAACATTGTTGCTCTGTTTATTAGAAAACAGTACTGTTTGACCTGAAATCGCTCAGAAAAAAAATAAATAATTAATGTTCTCAGTGAGCCAGAAAAGACAGAAAAGGATTCTTACAAAAATGTCACTTCCATTCAGCACTGGTTTTGCGCTTTCCAACATACTTCACTTCAGAGTTTCATGCCAGAGCCCCTTCTCTGTCCAGGTAAGCTAACTAAGCCCATTTCCTTGCTTGTGCATTGTGTTACTGGCTGTGAGTCATTCCTTGTCTCAGGTTTCCCTCACACAGACTCTGCAGGTGACAAGTTTGAGCATCTCATGTTAAGGAAATCCTTGGGCTAAGGATTTCAGGGATTTCACTTGGACAGGACTCAAAGGTTTCACATTGTAACTCTGAATTTTCCCACATAACTCTCAGGCAGCTGTTAAAAATCTGATCCAGCAGCTGTGCTGGCTTCCTCTGTATATAGATTTTGCCTTTGTTTTCATGCAGAGCTCTTTGAGATTGTGAGTTTTCTAATGGGGTATCTTACACACATGGATATATAATAATGCCCTGTGAAGTTGAGAGGGAAGAGAGCAAAACAAGATGACTTCTTATTACAATTTTTTCCTATAAGACAATACGTATGGATGGATACATGAGGCAGAATAGCTATTAACCCATAAGCCATATTAGATTTCTGTGTTACAAAGGAATTTAAATATTTTTCTTAAAACTGGATTTGCCCTTGCAAACAGTAGGGGGATAAATAGAATCATAGAATGTTTGTGTTGAAATGGACCTTAAGGATCATCTACTTCCACTCCCCTGCCATGCATAGAGATATTCCACTAGGTCAGTTTGCTCAGAGCCCCATCCAGCCTAACTGAACACTTTCAGTGATGAGCATCCACAGCTTCTCTGGGCAGTTTGTTCCAGTTTCTCATCACTACTCCAGATCTGGATGCAGATGGGGTGTCACCAGCACAGAAGGGTAGAATCACTTCCTTTGACCTGATGGCTATTCTTCTTTGTATGCTGTTCAGGATACAATTGGCTTTCAGGGCCACAAGCATACATTGGTGGTTGACATCCAGTATTTCATCCATCAGTATCCCCAGATCTTGCCCTGTAGGGCTGTTCTCAATCTCTTCATCCCCCAGCCTGTATTGATATCAGAGGTAGCCCCAACCCAGGTGCAGAACCTTGCACATGGGCTTTTTGAGCCTCATGAGGTTCCCACAGTTCCACTCCTAAAGCCTGTCCAGGTTCCTCTGGATGGCTTCCCATCCTTCTTGAGTATCCAGTATAAAATCCAGACCATTCCAATGAGTCTCAGGAAAGATCTCCCACCTGTGTTATATCTCTGAACACTGCAATGTCAGCACAGGAGAAGTTATACAAAATTATTGACGGAGACTATCAAAATGTATTTTGGAGGTGATGAGCCTAAACTTAATTTACTGTAACAGAAATTTATCATCCCTGAGTTTTCTGACAAACATTTGCTATCACTTGTAGGAGAAACAAAGACAAGGTGCATAAGACATCGATTGGTGGATATGGGGCTGTCACTTGCTATTACTACTGGCAGGCAACACGAGTAGCACAGCTCCACTAAATCCAGCTACAGAATATTTTTCTCCTCTTTACACACACAAAAATGCCAGTGCATAGACAGCCTTCATTCACACCTAACTTTTTTTATAGAAACTTCCTTTCCAATTTGCTTTTCATGCTTTTCTGAAGCTGTCACCTTATTGTTTTGCTGTGTGTACTGGAATTTTCATAAACTATTTAAAAAGACTTCTGAGACAACGTGTTCCTGAAGGAAACCGGAATATCATTCTGCACACGGATGTTTTAACACAGCTAGCTGCCTTTTGTGTAGCACAGAGACAGAAGAGGTTACCTACAGACGTAATGCCAGCACAGAGGAAGGCAAATGTCCTAAAGTGCAGATCTATCACAGGCATTACATGTTTCAGCAATGCTTAACTAGGCCTCTCCATTTCATTGTCATCAGGCCCAAACACACCCTGATATCCAAAATCATAGTACTCTGGACTAAGGAGTTTTGTCTTCTGGTCCTTAGACTGACAGTGATTACACCTTCAAGGTTTCCCTGCTAGTAGTTTGTTGGTTATTTTGTTGTTGGATTTTCTTTAGTTCAACAGAAGTTCTCAGATGCTACCATTACTGCAGAAAAAGGAGCTTTAAGAAGAAGTAATAAGCAGGGTGAAATTATTTTCCAAAATGTGGAAAGAAAGCTGATTGACTCCACAAACACAAAAGCCAGACAAAAATGCTTTTATATTATTTAACCAGAGGAGAATGTGACAGTACCAAAGGTCTACATAAGTCTGACTGAACTGTAAACTCTATAAAATAAAAGCAGAACATAGCACAGAACACAGAACCTTGCCAGTTAATAATATTTTGCCTGATATTTCTAGTCAAGTCTTCTCCAGGCTCCTTCATCCTAGGTGTGTATTTAAAGATCAAATATGCCTAACAAGTATGACAAATCCTGGGGAATTTTCTATTTCTATTTAATGTGTGCGTGTTGATGCATTATGAAAGAGTTGAGAGCATATTTGAAAGGTCCAGAAATATGTGATTTAGATTCACAAATTCTCACTGAAATCCAACAGTTTGGGAAAGGAAGCAAAATAATTAGATGAAATTACAGAAATGAGCAGTAGCCTTTGGATATACAAGAAGAACATTTTAAAAGCCATGAACTACATTAGCTCACATATTTTTTAATAGCTACATATACAGTGTTTGTTCCCAAACTCTCCTGGAGTGAAGGGACTGAACACCACTGAGGCAGCTTGCCACAGAAAGACAACATTTTGCAAAGTCAGGTTTCCCACAGACATGGCTATATCACTGTTTCTTACAATACCCATCTGGGATTAAAAATCTCCTCAGGTCAGTCCCTGGTTAGAACTGGCAGAGACATCTGTGACGGTTTGGGAG
>VWYK01118755.1:0-21577 GCA_013399775.1 Semnornis frantzii | reverse complement strand
GAGCCTCCCTACTCTCATGATGAGCAACACTGCTCTTTAACTTGCTGCTTAACAGAAGCCCTAATGAGCCTGCATTCTCGAGCATGACCACAGGATAAACAGAAAAGCAGGAGAACCTCTTCTTTCTAGCTATAAAATATTACCAAAGCCAAGCTGATATTCCCCCATCCTACTCTTCTCAGAACAAATGCACACCAGCTTGCAAATAGCCATCTGTTCAGAAGGACTGTGTGTCACTGTAACATATGCCAACTCCTAAAACACCTGCAGCACTCTGACTGGATTGTTATAAAGATTCTGTGCCTTCACAGAATCACAGAATGATAGGGGTTGGAAAGGACCACCTCTGGAGATCACCTAGTCCAAAGCAGATCACAGAAGATGGTGTCTGGGCAGACTTTGAACGACTCCAGAGCTTAAGAATCCACCACCTCTCTGGACAGCCTCTTCCAGTGCTCCACCACCCTCAACATAGAGAAATTCCTCATGTTTAGATGGAGCTTCCTCTGTTCCAAATTTGTGCCCATGACCTCATCCTGTTGCTGGCACCACTGACAAAGACTGGCCTCACACTCCTGATACCCACCCTTTAACTATTTATAAGCACTGATAAGATCCCACTTCAGTCTTCTCTTCTCCAGGCTAAAAAGCCTCAAGTCCCTCAGCCTTTCAACTACATTCAAGAGTTTTATATACTAGGTAAGGCTTCAAGGGAGCATGCAGTAAAAGCTACTGTAACATTAGAGTATCTGGAAAACAGAACTATTCATCCCCAATTTAACAATGTGAGCTGAGAGAACAACTTGCAGTACAGCACAAGATGGAACACACTATGCAGTGTCTGCATTAGATATCCTCCCAAGAGACAGAAGGTTGAGCTTCAAATGGGATCAAACCAGTTGTACACAGTTCACCTCCCCAACACAAATATAATCTGTGCCTACCTGGTGGTCTGCTTACAGATCTTTGAATATCAAAGCATCACATAAAGCAAGGGAAGTGTTTTTAAATCAGGTTCATTTTTTCCCACTAGTACAACAAAAGCCTACAAGTATATAAGCTGCTCTACTCAGACCCCTTCTGGAGTGCTGTGTACAGGACTGGAGCCCCCAGCACAGGAAGGACATGGAACTGTTGGACTGGGTCCAGAGGAGGCCACAAAGATGCTGAGAGGGTTGCAGCAGCTCTGCTGTGAGGACAGGCTGAGAGAGTTGGGGTTCTGCAGCCTGGAGAAGAGAAGGTTTCCAGGACACCTTAGAGTAGCCTTCCAGGATCTGAAGAGGGTCTACCAGAGGGCTGGGGAGGGACTATTGACAAGGTCTTGCAATCCCAGGACAAGGGGCAATGGGTTTGAAGTGGCAGAAGGGAGATTGAAACTGGATGTTAGGAGGAAGTTGTTTGCAGTGAGGGTGGTGAGACACTGGCACAGGTTGCCCAGGGAGGTTGTGGCTGCTCCCTCCCTGGAGGTGTTCAAGGCCAGGTTGGATGAGGCCTTGAGTGCCCTGTACTAGTGGGAAGTGTCCCTGCCTATGGCAGGGGGTTGGAACTGGATGATCCTTGAGGTCCCTTCCAACCTTACTATTCTATGATTCTATACAGAAGTGTTAAGGAGTGTGGTGGTAGCAGGTAAAGACTCTCAGATTCCTCCCCCAGAATCTTGTTTTATTCATTCTGTGATTCTATCTCCCCAGTTTTCTGTTCCCACACTTGCTATCCACCCCTTCTCACCTGTATTGTATAGTTATTCACCTCTTAATGCTGCGGAGAGGTACATAGAAATATATACATACACACAAATATATGCATCAACTGCATCTGGACAAATATTTATGACCTCCATAAATGTTTTCCATGCAACATCTACCATTAAGCAGGTTCAAATACGGAGGCAGTGGTGAGGTCTAAACTGAAGGAAGAGAAGGAACGGCGCATGATCTCCATGATCTCCATAGGAAACAGAGAAACAGGTCTGCCATGTCAGAGCAAAGGTGTCAGGGTGACCTACCCTTACTGCTACACCTCCTGAGATCAAAAGCACTCATTTCCAGCTCCTTTTTCTTTGTGAGATGAGATAGGTTGCCCAGGAACTCCAACAATCAGTCCAACAGCAGTAGCCTTCATGGGACCACCTACTACTTATCACCCTACCCCAAGGAAGGAATTGAGGGCAGTCAGCAGTCACAATGCACAAGACAGTAACTCTGCAGCTTTTGAGACGGTGTCTTTTCTGGGTGATGCCTACAGAGGCAGAAATTTCAGCCTTTCTTGCTCACAGCAATCTTTTTTTTAACCTGATCACCATTACTGGCAGAGTAGTCAACTGGAGATCATGGAAATTCTGTCAGTGTCAAACTGTTCAGCTGCCACAGATGCAACCCTAACAGTTCCTTCTGTTTTAGCACAAGAACAGAAGTGGTGTTGATAGGGCACATGGAAGGCAGACAAAAATGCCTAGGAACACTTTAACCTAGCTTTGATGTTAGCCTCTTCACAGAGAATCTGTCTTTGTCTGAGCCTACTCCTAACTCCCAACTCCCCTTTAAGGCACAGCATCTACTACAGATGCTTCTTCGTTTTGCAACCCCAGGCAATGTCACTGCAGAAGTAAAGCCAATCTTAGCAATATCAACTTCAAATGTAAACTCCCAAGGTCTGGTTTTATCATAACATTCCTAACATCAACCCCAAGCACAAATACAGGCTGGGCAGTGCCTGGTTGGAGAGCAGCCCTGGGCATGCTGGTGGAGGAGAAGCTCAGCATGAGCCAGCAGTGTGCACTTGCAGCCCAGAAAGCCAACCAGAGCCTGGGTTGCAGCAGGAGAACTGTGGGCAGCAGGGCCAGGGAGGTGATTCTCCCCCTTTGCTCAGACCCCACATGGAGTACTGCATCCAGTTCTGGAACCCATGGGACAAGAGGGATGTGGAGATGCTGGAGTGTGTCCAGAGAAGGGCCACAAGGATGCTCAGAGGGCTGGAGCTGCTCTGTTGTGAAGACAGAATGAAAGAGCTGGGGATGTTCAGGCTGGAGAAGAGAAGGTTCCCAGGTGACCTTATTGTGGCCTTCCAGTATCTGAAGGGGACTACAAAAAAGCTGGGGAGGGACATTTTAGGATCTCAGGTAGTGAGAGGACTGGGGGGAATGAAACAAAGCTAGAAATGGGGAGATTCAGACTGGATGTTAGGAAGAAGTTGTTCAACATGAGGGTGGCGAGAGCCTGGAATGGGTTGCTCAGGGAGGTGGTGGAAGCCTCATCCCTGGAGGTGTTTAAGGCCAGGCTGGATGAGGCTGTGGCCAGTCTGATCTAGGGTAGGATGGACCCTGCCCATGGCAGGGGAGTTGGAACTGGCTGATCCTTGCGGTCCCTTCCAACCCTGACTGATTCTATTGTATAGAAACAATTTCACTTTTTAAAAGAAGTTGCACTTCTTGCATTCTCCTTTAACATGCTGGGAGGAATTCAGCATGTTAAAAGAGAATGCAAGAAGTGCAACCTCCCAGTTCTTATTTTATAAGCACATCCAACATTATATCCAGTTACTCCCGACATATAAACTTAATTGCACAGGGCTGGCAAAACCCACACCATTGTTGTCTTTGAGACTACTTCAAAAGACAAGCAGTGAAAGATCAACAGCAGTGAGGCTTCTGTGAAAGGCTCAAACAGGGTTGAATATTGCAGAGCAGGTCTTACGTGGATAATCTCACGAGGATCTTCTCAGCACATTCTTGCCTTCAAAAGTGGTGGCCAGTTCTCCTTTTGGTTTTTCTCCTCACTTATTCACACATTGCTAGGGGTCTTTGATCTCCTTGAATACTTCATGCAAGACTATGACCAGCATCATTCCCACCATGACCTGAACTACCGTAGGCACAAGGACTGCTGGCAACTGTAACACTGATCAGTGCCCTATTCCACCTATGGGTTTCTCTTCCCTTTTAACCCAAAGTGCCTGAGTAGTATTTGTTACTGTGCACTTCTGCTTATGAAAACAAAACAGAGAAACTTCAAGAGGACTGAAGAAAGAAAACAAGATTCCAAGATTTACTGACAAGATTATTTCCACCAGGGCAATAAAAGAGCTCTCTAAGGTCCTGCTGGAACCCTCTGTGGAACACCTCATACAAGTCTGGGCAATGCATGCTGAAGAGACTAAGTGATATGTGAAAGGAGGCAACAACGGGACTTCAGGATGACCAGGTGAACAGGAAACATCTCACTTCAGAGGGCCTGGTTCAGCAAAATTACAGAACCACAGAATGACTGGGGTTGGAAAGGACCTCTGGAGATCATTTAGTCCCACCCTAGAGCCAGAGCAAATTCACCTAAAGCAGGCTGCACAGGATGATGTCCAGGCAGGTTTTGAATGACTCCAAAGAAAGAAGCCTGTTCCAGTGCCCTAGAAGTATACTGAAGTAAACATTATAAAGCAAGAATTGCTATTTCAGCTGGATGTTGGCAACTGCCTCTGAATGAAGGAAACCTGAAAATTACAAATACTCTCAAGTATGAGCTAGTTAATTCTGAAGTAGTCTTCTAATTTAGATGGCAGAACACACGAAGCTCATGTTACTAATATACTAATACACTAATCTTGTGTAATGTCAATTAAAAACTGAGCTAAATAAAAAAAAAAGGTTAGAAAAAGGTCTGCGTTGGGTCCATTTTCTGGAAAACATGGAGAAAGGAAAATAGGTCACCATACTAACTCCAGAGTGACCACTAAAGTGTGCGTGTCAGTGGTCCCAAGTCTCCTGCTGCAGAGACTGCTGAAAAAGCAGGTGTTTTAGGTTAACCCAGCCCCAGTTCTGAACCAGTTTGCTTACACTTGTAGGGCCCACCTGCCCAAGTGGAGACTGGAATGGCAGAAGAAAGGTACTCCAGGGCAGAGACCTGTGCAGACTCCACACAGGTCAGCTTTGACTGTTGTAACTAACTGGAGAAAACAACTCCCGTTGCTCAAATTGACAAAGACAGAATAACCATGTAAAGAACTTCAAAGCTTGCAGGAACAGCTTCTGGGCATGAGGCCACTCTATCAGATCAAATATTTCAACATTTCAGAGAGTCTCAAACTCAACCTCATATGCTGTTCTTTCCTTTTTAATATTTGTTCCTCTTCCATTTTCTTATGCAGATGTAAATCATAGAATCAGTCAGGGTTGGAAGGGACCACAAGGATTATCCAGTTCCAACCCACCTGCCATGGGCAGGGACACCTCAAACTAGATCAGGCTGGCCACAGCCTCATCCGGCCTGGCCTTAAACACCTCCAGGGATCAGGCTTCCACCACTCCTGAGCAACCCCTTCCAGGCTCTCAGCATCCTCATGATGAACAACTTCTTCCTAACATCCAGTCTGAATCTCCCCATTTCTAGCTTTGTTTCATTCCCCCCAGTCCTATCATTCCCTGAGATCCTAAAAAGTCCCTCCTCAGCTTTCCTGTAGCCCCCTCAAGATACTGGAAGGCCACAATAAGGTCACTTGGGAGCCTTCTCTCCAGTCTGAACATCCCCACCTCCCTCAGTAGCTCCTCACGGACTACAAGAAAATAAGGATAAACACAAAAATCCCTCAAAACTGAAGCCATATCAGGAGTAGCTACTGTTGTTCAACTAGCTTGAGGGGATTATTCCATCACAGTATCTTTCAGTGACAGCACTGGACACACACACTCTGAGACTGTATTCTGTCATTCTTCCTGGGAGGTGTGTATGTCAGAAGGAATTAGGGATTACAGTAGATTTGGGGGAGGGAAGGAAGGACAACACAAGTGTAGGAAGAAGCAGTACGCAGATACTTAAGAGTATTGACTGTCAAGCACTGAAGATGAGCTGACTACTAGAAAGAAAAACTGCTCTTTTAATCAATAAAAAAAAAAAAAAAAGGCAGAAGCAACCCTAGCTAAAGCACTTTGGCCATCATCTACTACTGGAGGTTCGCTGGGATCTGGAATGAGACCAGACAAGAATAATGCTGAATCACAACAGTACTTCTCAAGCTCATAGTGATTCCTGGGAGGATTACTACAGATACAGAAGTTCAAAGCTGTTCGGGTGCAAGCACTCTGCAGGGGTACAGAGCAGCACACCCTGCATGCTCAGCCAGCTACCCTCCCACTGATGGATCAGCTACACTGCATTTCCCACTGGCAAGGCAATGTAGGTCAAAACTACAGTTATGGGGTCACAAAGACTGAGTATCATCACTATTTTTCTCACAGCAACTCGCGTAACTCGTGCATGCACTTCACACCTTCCTCTAGCATTATCGCTTGCACATGACACCTCTGATTTCTGTTAAGCTAAAGCTTAAATATAGACAAGAAAGCTTAAATATAGGTAAGAATTGCTCAGAGATCATGGCTCCCTAAACCTGGAGGAGCACAATTCCACAGAATGGTAAGGTTGGAAGGGACCTCAAGGATCATCCAGTTCCAACCCCCTGCCATAGACAGGGACACCTCCCACGAGTACAGGTCACTCAAGGCCTCCTCCAACCTGGCCTTGAACACCTCCAGGGAGGGAGCAGCCACGACCTCCCTGGGCAACCTGTGCCAATGTCTCACCACCCTCACTGCAAACAACTTCCTCCTAACATCCAGTTTCAATCTCCCCTTTGTACCCATATTCTGTGTTATGAGAGTCCACTGAAGAGCCAAGTTTGCCTGCATGCCTGTTAAGGAACTCAGACCAAACAAAGTGTCATTTAAGCCTTTGTGCAATAACCAAGTAGCCAACACTAGACAAGACAATCCAGAGAAAGCCCCTGAAATACAAAATGAGATCTAAAATAGGCAGTCCCTGATGCAGAACACATCATGTCTCATGCTGCTTTTTTATCTTGATGCATAGCCGCTCTGTGTGTGGGGGGGGAGGGCTGTAGGGTTGTTAATTATAATCTTCTTAAGTTCTCAGAAAAAAGTAAATACAGACAGCGTGTTCTCAGTTGTATTAGCAAAAACTTTCAGCATGGCAATTAACATTACCTTCCCTAAATCAGAAACATGCACAGTGGAAAACAAAAACCAAACACACTACCTAAGGACCACACTTGAGCTGCTGAAGCCTAGCAGGATGACCCCGCAAAGCATAAACACAGTAACAAGAAAACCAAAATAGTTCTACTTTGTGCCTCGCAGTCCTACAACTAACTTCCCTCCTCTAAGGCACTGGGCTATTACATCAGAGCCAGCTACCACAGTGCTTTGGTTTGCCCGGGCCAAAGGCAGCGCAGCAGCTCAATGTTACCTCAACTAACCCTACAGAAGAATTAAAGCAACTTTTCTTTTGAAATGAGGCTCAGCAACAGCTTTGTGCCACATCCCAAAGCGACATACTGCTGCCCCGCTCCCAGGAAACCGCTTCTCTAGAAGTCAACACAGGCTTTAACCAAATCCATTTTGGAATATAAATAAGGAGCCATTCACAGCAGCAGTTCGCCCAGGGAAGTCACTCACCGGCTGTCAACAACCACCGTCAAGTCCCACTAAAGGGCCTCAACAAACCACAGATACAGGAAGCTTTTGAGAGAGAGCGAGCGCGCACGCATCACTCTCCTCTCCAAGTAGCAGACTCACTAGAAGTGCAACACAGTTTTTACTGAGGGGTCTGTTTCCTTCCTGTGACAGCGATACAAGATAAGGATCGCTGTGTGTGGTTCTCCAGCGCTTGTTTCCACAATCTGCCACAGAGATTCTGAAGCACATCCTCAGCCTGACAGCAACAGCATGAAAAGGAAGCAACTGAAACAGCCTGCTGAGGAAAGGACACCTTAAAGAAATACACCTGAGATAGCTACAGATAATTTCACTCTTTGCTTAACCCACAATCAGCAAATGACCTTCTTTAGTAGGGCACTCTGTATGCTCCACATTGCTTGCTTCTGCCTGCTACTTCAGCTTAGAAAGACCTTGCCCTTTCTGGCCTGAGCTTACATCAAGGTGACCTCCCACCTACATCTTTCTCACTACGTGGGAGATGAGCAGCCCACCCAAGAGTAAAGACTTTGCTTTCTGCTTTAGTAAATCTCTTTCCTAAGGCACATTTCAGATTTGTAACTCTGAAGGAAGTCCCAATTCACACTCCTGCTACCTTCCCCTCCAGACTATCTTACTAATCCTTACAACTATATTAGCAAACTGCTTTTGCAACTCATTATGAGTGACCACCAAAACATTTTGGGTGGGGTTTTGCTTTGCTGTTTGGGGCTTATGTTTTCCATTTGACTCCTCAAGATGTTTACCTGGAGAAGTCCTGAGACCAGCGCAGTGATTTCTGGTTAAAAAACTGCTCACTGAGCAGCCAAATTACACATATACGAACATATATCTATCTATATATAGAGAGAGACATATATTCAAGTATATATATGTGTTAAAAAGCAGAGAAGGGAAAATAATTAAGCCCCTGAAATAACTTCTCAGCCACACTGTCAGCAGCCTACACGTGAGTGTAAAAACGAATCCTAAGGTTCAGTTCGGAGCAAACTTGGTCCCCGGCAGCACCTTTAAGTTGCAGCTTCAGCGAAGCGCTCACACGTGTCCTTCTCTGACTCTCACGACTGTACGCTAAGTTTCATCCGAAGCCGAGCCAGCCTGCCCAGGAGTGCGGATGGCAGCATCGCCACTGCCCGCTCGCAGCGCCCTTTCTGCCCGCGGCCGGGACGCGCGTTTCCCCGTCGGAGGTCTGCCGCGCCCGCGCAGCCCCCGGGCACCCCCCGCCAGCGGCGGGGCGGGGCCGGGAACAAAGCCCGGCTCCGTGCCACCCTCCCCGCTCCGTCCCGCCATTCCCGGGCGAACTGGCGCACGCCCGACTCCGCCATCCCCCGCGGCCGTGGCTGCCTCGGCAGTAGGCCGGAGACTCATCCGGCCCCGCAGCCGCGAGGAACGACCAGAGCCAGGCGGACGGGAGCGGGCGTGGGACGGGAGGAGCCCAGCGGCCGCTGGCTTTCCGTTCGGCCCGCGGTGGGGGGTGCGAGCGCCGCGCCCACCNGGTGGGGTGTGCGAGCGCCGCGCCCACCCCTGGGGGCTTCGGGGGACCGCCGACCGTGTCAGGAGAAGGCGGCAGGGCACGCACCCCGCTGCGATAAGCGAGCGAGGCCGGGATCAGAGAGAAAGGAGCGGAAGAGGGAGGGCAGAAGCAGGCTGGGTGCGGGCCGCGGAGAGGACCGGAGAAGGCTCCATCTCCCCGGAGTAGAAGGGCAGGAACCTCGGCCCGATGGGGAACGGCCCGAAGGCACCAAGCGCACACGAGCACTACGGACCCCTTGTCCGCCTACTACCCCGTGTCCGCCCACCCCCGCGGCGGCGGGCAGGGCCGCCCGGCGGCACGCTGCCCTCCCCTCCGTAAACAAAGCGTAACGGGCCGGGGGCCAAGCCAGCGGCGGAGGCCGCGCGCCGCGCAACTTCCCCTCGCCTCCTTACAACCTGCACACTCCGTTTCGCTTGGAACGGGCGGTCNCATTGGCGCGCGCCGCTCCACCAGGAACCGACGCTCATTGGTGCAAACGGGCAGCATTCACGCGGGGCCGGCCCCACGCCCCCTCCCCGTTGGCTCTCGAAGGCCAAGGCCTCCCTCCCTGCTCCGCCTCCACGACCCCTCAACCAATCGCAAGGCCCCGAGGAGCAAGGCGAGTCTCCGATTGGCGCCGCCCGTCAGTTTCCTGAGACTCTGATAGGCCGAGGCGGCAGCCCGTTCTGCCCGGCCAGCCCGCCCAGGCGCTTTTCCACCTCCCGAACTTCGCTGGGCGGCTGAGGGAAGGCGGACAAACTCTCGTCCGGGAGGGTATCACGCAGAGCGGCAGCGGGCTCACCTGGCGGGAGCGTGCACCTCACACGCCGGGTAGAGCTGCCTGCAGCCCCAAGAAGCCTTCGCATCACTGATGAGATCAGGACTGATCGCTAGCGGCTAGAACGGCGAAGAACGTCTGTATCGCCAAGATAGCCGGGAATAAAGTCGCCTCCTGGGCATGCTATGACACATCAAGGCTGATGAAGAGATGAGGCCCTGCCAGGGTCCCACGTTAGAGGCTGTGACGAGCGGGCGCTCCTCTCAGCCCCCCCTTTTCGGCCGTAGGAAGAGAGAGGAAAATACCCCCTCCCTCACTGCAAACAACTTCCTCCTAACATCCCTCGGCCAGCTTCGCAAATACCGCCTTTTGGCCAGAAATTAGCCGCGTGGTTCTACCGACGCGAACGGCCGAGCTTCCCCCGCAGAAGCAGCCTGGCCCCGACGATGCCTGCGGGGCAGGGCAGGAGCAGCGGAGAGGCTCCCTGCGCTGCCGCACGGCAGGTAAAGCGCTCGGGCTGCCTTCGCCATTGGAACTTGGCTTTGACCGCACGTCCTTCCCACAGGCGCCAGTCTGCCAGGGGTATCGCCGTGCGAGAGACACAAACGGAGAGGCGAGGTGGTGAGATAATTCACGCAGCATCCTCCGAAAATCCATCTGGTACGGCGACTGGTCAGGATTTCACTACAAGAACAGGTCTGGTGGCTGGGTGTGTAACAGTGCATTTCTAAATGCAAAGATTTGCGAGCCGATTGTAATAAAAGCATAAAGAGTATCAACAGTCATATTTAAGGGGGTTTGATAGCTCTATTTTCTGTTGAACTGCTTCAGAACTTACAGGCTTGAAAAGAAAAATAAAAGAGGGGCGGGGGGAGGGGAGGGAGAGGAAGAAATACATGGCGAGCATGACAAAACAACACCAGATCTGCAAAACAATGCTGTAAAGAGTCCCGAAGTCTCAGTTTCCCCACTGTCAAATACAAGCCTGTGCAACAAAACCAGAACTGAGCAAAAAGTATGCTTTTTAGGAAAGATGTGCCTGCACAACAGCTGCCACTCTCTGCTAAGGGAAGCTGCAAGTTCTATTGAATGCTTTTGTACCATTCTGGTTTAAAAGATCCCTTCATGCTCAACTATTTGTCCATGGACAGCACACCCTTGGGACAGATAACATACACCAACTTGCAGAAACCAGTAGGCAGAAGAAAGCAGGACAAGAGAGAAGAAAAAGAAAAGTATCTTGGCAACTGAAAAGAATAGTTCAGGTTAACTCTTTTTTGCAGTTTGTGAGTGGAGTACTTTGATTCTATTTTGATAGTTACCACAAACAAGATGTGGGGCAATAGCACACCTAAAACTGGGATTCATTGTTGTTAGTGTTGTGCATAACTTCAGACAATTGCTATGTCACAAGTTGCTTCTGATTTTAAAGTTATCCTGAATTAGGAGCTCAGCCTGATCTCCCCAATAACTACATGTACATTTGTGCACCCAAAACTAGGGCATCTGAACTTCCCCACCAGTGAAAATCAGACCACTGCTGTTTAACCCTGAGCATCTTAACTTCAGACCACTGTTTAACCCTGAGCACCTGAACTTCACAGGATGCACAATCAAATAACTTTCAGAATCCAGGTTCTCCTGTTGCCTGCTTGACAAAATAGCCATAAGGATTAGTTAACACAAAGTACTTTTCAAAGTACACTACAGCACCAGTTATGATTAACAGTAATTATCAGTCAGTCCTTACTAATTGAGGCTTTGACTGTCAGCTCCACAAAGACACCCACTCTGGGTTCTTGCTGATGTGCCACAATGCTTTAGGCAAATAACTGATTCTTTGTTTGCCACCATTTGCAGTAGTTATAACAATGCCCCCTTTTTTAGTGTGAAGCTTTTATTTCTTCATTAGGGAGTGATTTTTCCAAATAATGACAACTCTTGGCAGCCACTAAAGAATCAGAAGCTCTCAGCTGTTGTGTTTTATTTTATTGTCCAGTGTGACAAAAAAAAACAAAAAAACCACAAAAAACCAAACCAACAGCAACATAAAAAAAAAAAAATAAAACAGCCAAATAAAAATAACCCCAGAAAATCATTCCAGCTATGTACTTGAGCACGTGAACGTACAGTACTTGTTTTGGCGGCTTCCTCACCAGCATACACTCCTTCATTTCTCTACTTGCTTCAGTTAGGTCTTATGCAGTGTGGTAAAGCTGAAGTTATTTGTTAAGCCACCTTTGTTTTGCAGTGGGTCTATATAAAGCCTGTCATTAACTGTTGACAAGAAGGTGGAAGGGAATTTCTCAAAAAGATCAGCACTTAAACACTTGACAGTCTACACATAACTCACCCTGTTAATTCTTGAGTTCCAGCTTCAAGAGCTCTAAATATTCACCAGTGGCTTTGTTTTGGAAGTATTGCAAAACCTCCCAAGTCCTTGTTACTTAAATAATCAGTTCCTTTTAAAAGAGCCTTATGGTTTTAAAGTTTTGTTGCTTTGGGTTTTTTTTTCTTTTTTCCTTCTTTGAAACACCTGCTACAAAAGAAATTTCAAATTTCTGAAGGTTAGTAACTATCAAGTTACAGAATATTTTCAGTCAAAATATGTTCATCATTGCTGGATGATACTAAGTCATAAAACCTTTAGAGTCACGGATAACCAAGTTCTAATCACAAAAAAGAAAGAATTTATTGACTCCTGGAGCCATGCAATATGTAGCTTGCTGCTATCCCTCTTTACCAATAATCTGTTTTGTAGATCTGAAACAAAACAGCAATTGGAACTGCTGCTGAAACATCAAACTGTCACTGTGAACATCATTAAAACAGCTCCACACACACTCCTTAGTCCACATTTCCAAGGTCCTTCTCATGCCTAGCGTTCACTTGATAGTTGCATTCCCTACTAATTTCAAACACTCCACATCCATGTTCCCTGCAACTTCGATCTCCAAAACCTTCCCTCTCCTATTTCAGGCATGAGCTTTTTAGTTACAGCCATCAGACAGTAGCAATTTAAGCCTCTTACCCTGGAATTCCAGAGTGAAGAGACAATGGCTTGCTCCAGGAAAGGCTTAAAGGGAGTGGTGCATTCCAGGCAAGTAGAGACAGGTCAGGATATGGTGAATTCGAGCTCTGGACGTTTACAAGCAAATGCTGCAGCACACGCTGGGCTATCAGAAACACTACCCACCCCCCGCCCCGTTTCTGACAAACTGCAACCTTCCTCCAATGCTGCAATTTCAACAACATTGGCTAAAGGCAAGCACACAAACTTCTAATCTCTCAGTTCAGTACAATCCTGACCACCACACCTCAGCCACTTTCAAGTTCAGATGTCAAGTTCAGTTGCCCATCAGGTTCTTTACTCACAATTCAAACTGGTTTAGGTAAGAGTCATCCTTCACCTTTAGTCAGTTCTGCCCACACATTTCATAGAATGGTTTGGAACAGACCTTAAAGGTCATCTAGTTCCAACTCCCCCACCACAGGCAGGCACACCTTCCATTAGGCCAGGTCACTCAAGCATCAGCCTTGAACNCCCTTCCCAGCTTGCTCCCCTTTCAAATACTGAAAGGACACTCCAAGGTCTCCTCAGTCTTCTCCAGGCTGAACAGCTCCAATTCTCACAGCCTGTCCCCACATAGCAGGTGCCTCAGCCCTCTGAACATTGAATCATAGAATGGTTTAGGTTGGAAGGGACCTCAAAGCTCATCCAGTTCCAACCCCCAGCCATAGGCAGGGACACCTCCCACTAGTACAGGTCGCTCAAGGCCTCATCTAACCAGGCCTTGAACACCTCCAGGGAGGTTGGGGACCACAGAATCACCCAATGTGATCGAAGATTACATTCTGTCATTCTGTGCTCCATGACCTCCCTGGGCAACCTGTGCCAGTGTCTCACTACCCTCACTGTAAAGAACTTCCTCCTAACATCCAGTTTCAATCTCCCCTCTGCCAGGTCAAACCCATTGCCCCTTGTCCTCTCATTACAAAACCCTGTCAATAGTCCCTCCCCAGCCTCCTGTAGACCCCTTCAGATAGTGGAATACTACTGTAAGGTCTCCTGGAAGCCTTCTCTTTTCCAGGCTGCAGAGCCCCAACTCCCTCACCCTGTCCTACAGGGTGCCATTCTTTAAGCAGGCAGGAAACAAGATAAAGCACAGGAAGGAAACATTGTCGATTTAAATTAATGTTCTCAGCCTCAGCTGCTGCCTCTAGGTCCTTCGCCCGCCCTCTTTCGCCTTTCCCGGCTAGGAAACACCGCTGATGACGGTAAATAATCACACAGCCCTTCCCTACCGCCCCGAGGTCCTCAGCGCCACGGCCTTAGGGCCTCACGCTCTGCTCCGAGACCCGATCGCGGAGCCTCTCCACCAGGTTCCTCACAGGGAGAAGCCGCGGAGCGCAAGCAGGGAACCGGGGAGATGCCCACCGCCCCAGCAAGCCCGAAGCACTAACAGCAGGACCTCAGGACGCTCAAAGCCGCCGCCTCAGCAAAGCAAGCCCGAAGCACTAAGAGCGGGATCTAAGGACTTTCAAAGCCACCGCCCCAGCAAACCCGAAGCACTAAGCAAGACCTCAGGACGCTCAAAGCCTCCAACCCAGCAAGCCCCAAACACTAACAGCAAGACCTAAGGTCGCGCAAAGCCGCTTCCGCGCATGCTCCGGGCGCCAGCCCCGGACAGCGTCACGGCGCCTTCCGGGTCAGCGCAGCGCCCTCCCCGCCATGGAGAGCGGGCAGGGGCCCGGCGGCGGAGAGCTCGGCGACTCGGCCGAGGTACTGTCGTTGGCTTCAGCTGCGCTACCTGCGGGGGGTCGGTGGGGTTCGGAGTCGTGCGGAGTCGTGCCTGCCGAGGGGGAGGCGGCAGGCTCGGGGCCTGCGTACAGGCTGCGGGCCGGGGAGGGCGAGTCCTCTCAGCCTGTAGCCCTGCCCGGAGCTCCCTGGCGGCCTGCGGAGGTGCGGGAACGGTGTCCTTGAGATCTTTCTGGCGGCCTTTCCTGGGCGGGTAGGAGATGTTCTCCGCGGTACCGGCGGCTCTCTCGCTTTTGCCCTTCTCCCTGCCGCCGGCGACCTGCCAGGGTTCCTTGGTGCTCGCCGTTCCCGGCGGGGCAGCGTACCCACCGCCGGCAGAAGTCTTACCGACGGCAAACCAGCTGCCAGCTTGCACCGAATGCAGGCACACTGTGAGGGACAGCACGCACCGAGCACAAAAACCCTGACCAGTGTGTTTGGAATGGATATAACGACCTGGCCTTACCTACGTTCGGAAAGCTGCATGGACCAAAGCAGCCTTTTCTGAAGCAAAACGGATGAGCTAAGCTGGGATTAGAGTGCACAGATGATGTTTTCTGCTCTCGTGTGATTTCTGGAAGCATTGGATTTTCTTTACCAGTACATTTCATGTCCCATGTATAGATAAAAGGGTTAGAGTGCACAGGAGATGTTTTCTGCTCTCGTGTGATTTCTGGAAACGTTGGATTTTCTTTACTGATACATTTCACGTCCCATATATAGGTAAAAGGTACTAGTTCCTTAAGTATGCCAGTGTCAAAGCACAGGCACTACAAGGCGGGAAAGTTAGACCAAGTTTTTAATTAAAAAATACTTCCCAAACCTTTATTTTGCTCATTCTTCTTAAATTTATTTCCCTGATGAAAGAGAGAAATACCTAAGCCTTATGTACCAACAGAAGAGGAAAGAAGACTCCTCAAAGAATGTGCTGAAGAGAGTGCCCGGTACAGAGGTGAGTTCAATTTGCTGGCAAACTTGGTTTGCTGTTCTGCCTCTTCTTGGTTTTTGTTATTATCTGAGGAGACAACAGGTCACTAACAACCTTCACATGAGCAAAAATGGCATCCCAGTAATTGCCGATTTATTGAGTGACCTGTTCTAGTGGGAGGTGTCCCTGCCTATGGCAGGGGGTTGGAACTGGATGATCCTTGAGGTCTGTTCCAACCTTACCATTCTATGATTCTATGTAGGCTTTACATTGATTAACTTTGCAGGACTGGGATTGTGTAAAAGGTGCAATATCATTTGTAAAGTTTATGGTTTGTGACACTACTAAATTAATATTCTTACTAAAATTCAGCAAATAGAATCATAGAATGGTAAGGTTGGAAGTGACCTCAAGGATCATCCAGTTCCAACCCCCTGCCACAGGCAGGGACACCTCCTGCTAGTACAGGTCACTCAAAGCCTCATCCATCCTGGCCTTGAACACCTGCAGGGAGGGGGCAGCTACAACCTCCCTGGGCAACCTGTGCCAGTGTCTCGCCCCCCTCACTGCAAACAACTTCCTCCTAACATCCACTTTCGATCTCCCCTCTGCCACTTCAAACCCATTGCCCCTTGTCCTGTCATTGCAAGACTTTGTCAATAGTCCCTCCCCAACCTTCCTGTAGGCCCCCTTCAGATACTGGAAATAGATTTCATTAATGATTAGATTAAATTAATGGGGTTTCCTCATTCATCTTATTTATTCATCCTATTTATTTATCTTACTTATTAATGGAGTTTCCTATTTACGTTTCTGAATTGAGGATTTATGTAATTTTAGATTATTCTTATTTTGGTTTCATCTTGAAACATCAAATTTGAAATGGTTTAGCTTGGAACCATTGCTTTCCAGACTTGTGAATCATAGAATCAGAATGGTTTGGGTTGGAAGGAACCTCCAAAGCTCATCCAGTCCAATCCCCTCTGCAGTCAGCAGAGACATCCTCAACTAGATCAGGTTGCCCACAGTCTTGTCCAGCCTCACTTTGAATAAATCCAGGGATGGGGCCTCAACCACCTCCCTGGGCAACCTCTTGCAGTGTTCCACTACCCTCATGGTGTAGAACTTGTTCTTAACATGCAATCTAAATCTGCTCTGCTCTAGTTTGCAGCCATTGCCCTCGTCCTGTCACTGCAGACCTTTGCAAACAGTCTCTCTGCAGCCTTCTTGTAGGCCCCCTCAGGCACTGGAACGTCACTGTTAGGTTTTTCCGGAGCCTTCTCTTCTCCAGGCTGCACACCCCCAGCTCCCTCAGCCTGTCCTCATAGCAGAGATGCTCCAATCCCCTAATCATTTTTGTGGCCCTCCTCTGGACCTGCTCCATCAGCTCCATGTCCTTTCTACAGTGAGGGTGCAGAGCTGGACACAGTACTCCAGGGGAGGTCTCACCAGAGCAGTTTCCTCAGCTGCAGGACCATCAGATCTCACATTGTTTTAAATGTCTCATTTTAATTTATTTGAAATGGCAATGTTATGCTGAGGGTTTTTTCCCCACAAAGCACTGAGAATTGATTGCAATACTTCTTAACCTTGTGTCCTCCAAAGGTTCAAGGCATACCTGGTCTTCATACATCTAGCCAAGAGGTTTGATTGAGTGAGACTTCTGATGAGATTTTTACCCACTGTTTTATCACATGCTAGTAGATTATTCCTGATGCTGCTAGGTGACTTGGCAGAAACCAGGACAGTTGCAGCTGGTTTCCTAAATTCAGCACACAGGGGCTCTGATTCCTCCTAGAAGTCAGTACTTTCAGGAACAACTTCTAATGCATGGTGACTTGGTTTTAACAGTTCTGTTGTCTCTTTCTCCATTGCTTTGGTGTGTTCCTCTTCCAGTTTTATTCAAATACCTGGAAACCTTTGGATTATTTGCTAAAATGTATCCATTTTCCTTGTGAAAAATGCCAGGTTCATAAGCGGTAAGATGGCAGCTGCTTGTGGGGTATTGATAATCTGTATCCTGGAGACTGAGATTTTGGTGGTTCTTTATGTGTTCTGCTGTCAGATCTTGGTTGGCCATGGAATTTGCTGCCCTCTGCATCTTCACGCAGTAGAGACTGTGAAGGAAAATGAAGGTGCTGTTGGGAGGCCTCAAATTAATTTCCACCCTTCAGGGAGCTACAGGAGTAGCTGAGAGATGTTTTGGTGTGTTTTTCAGGATTTGTGTACTGTGCTGTTCCCTCACTGGGGGAGCCTAAAGCCCATTCAATATGACAAAAATTGACATGAATTGTTAGGCTGATTGCAGCAAGCAGACATGCTCTTCCATGTTTGTCATCATCTCTGCATTCCTGATCCTACCCTTGAGCTGTACAGTTTGGTCCATAAGCTACAGGAAAAAAAATACCCTGTTCTTTGATTTAAAAAAATCTTACCCAATTTTAATCTGTTAGAATTTTTCCAAAGTTCTTGTGTTAAAACAGAAGACTTTTGGTTATCAAAAATGTTAGTGGGCACTGGTCTCTATGGTGCTTCCTTCCATCCTGGAATCACAGAATCAGAATGGTCTGGGTTGGAAGGGACTTCCAAAGGTTATCCAGTCCAACCCCCTGTGTAGTCAGCAGGGACATCCTCAACTAGATCAAGTTGCCCTGAGCCATGCCTAGCCTCACCTTGAATATCTCCAGGGATAGTGCCTCAACCACCTTCCTGGGCACCCTGTTCCAGTGTTCCACCACCCTCACGGTGTAGAACTTGTTCCTAACTGATCCAATCTAAATCTGCTCTGCTCTAGTTCAGAGCCATTGTCCTCATCCTGTCACTACAGGAGAGAACTGTGCATACTTTTCTGGTTCGCAGTTTCTACTCTTACACAAATGAGCTTCATAAGGCCCAGCAATTCTCCATGTTAAATGTGTTGAAAATACTGAAAATAATTTTCTGAGCAACTTTTCTTCTTTTTTTTTCACAGCTTTTCCATTGGCTGCAATGAGCATGCTTGGTACTAGCTTCTTAATTAAGAAAGGTAAAGTCTAAACATACATTTGAGTTTGCTCTGATTAAATCTGTTTCTACTGTTAATAAAGTTACTCTTAACAATATAATGTCTAATCTCTTTGTAATTAAAACAGTTTAGGCTCTTCAGCTACATGACTCCCTAAAACTGAAGGAACAAAACTTTAAAACCAAATTGATATTCATTTTCTGTTGCTTGGCAAATGCAGTATCTCAGTGATTATGAAAGAGTATAATTTATAGTAGTGCTCCATGTGTGATATGATTGAAGGGGTAACGAAAATTACATTTTATAAATAAAATACACAATATATAAATAGGGAATTTTATGAATGTAATTACAATGCAAAATTAAAATGTTGGCTTTTGGTTTTGAATATTCTTCGATATGAGCTGTAAAAGAGTAACCTGCTACCTACAAACACAACTAGAGTTGACGGGTTTTTAGCCCAGTTCTTAGTAATGTATTACTAATTACTTTCCTCCTCCTTTTCAGGTGTTCTAAGAGACAGCTCAAGGCTTGGCTCTTTCACTAAAGTTGCATGTAAGTAAAAGCCGTGTGCAAATCCAGCCTGCATTCATGCTTTAGGTTATGGAGTCTCTTAGGCAGGTGTCATTCCCATAAGCCCAGCTGACTGATTCCCTGAGACCCCACTCTGTGCCTGAAGATCTGATCTGATCCATCCCTCTGATCTAACTAACCTTCTTGCTGTTAATTCTGTCAGTCACAAACATCTGTGTCTCTTAACTGCAGCACCTTGTAGTGCAGGGACTCTTCTGCATCAAGAGGTAGAGCATTTCGTTTGTTCACTGCCTTTGAATTTGTGCAGCACATTTTGGACAGGTTTTGTTTATAGCCTTGCCTTCAAATTGCTTCACAAGTGTAATGTGGTAATGGAAGATAAAAACATTGTTAACAGATGCTGTACAAGCTTGCTATTAATTAATTGCTAGAGCACACCCACCCCTCCCTTCCTAATTTGAAGGTCCTTATTCATGTGTTGTCTTTGTCTCATTCAGGCTATTTTAGTGCCTGTTTTGTTTTGGTTTTTTTTTGCTGGACATTATGTACATACAATGATAGGAAAACAGCAATTTCACATGAATGATTTTTGGATTAAGTATAATCAAAAATCATTTCATAAATTAACCTTTTCAGTGTAATCCCTGACAGTAAAACAGGAAGTTGCCATCTTGCCAATCTGCCCAGATACAGCCAGATACCCTTAAGAGTTTATTTCAGTGGGAAGAAGGTAAAGGCCATGATTTGTGGTGAAGGAAGTGTTGTTTAAGCAGATAAATGAATGTGAGAGACTGAGGCTGCCATTTGTTTATTCTGAACTCCACTTGCCTTATTTGAACACCAAACAATGGTAGAACATAAGCTTTCCTAGTAATTGATGTAATTACTGTTTCCCTGAGAGTTCCTAGCCATTCCCAGTTAAGGGCCATGTTCCTCCTATTGAACAGAACTAAATTTTGAAACCAAGGGGAAAAATAAGGAGCTGCTGGGCTGGATCGCCTATTTTTGATGTGAAGGTTAAGAGCCTTTTTTGGCTTCTCCTTTTAGATGTTAAGCAGAGACCTTGTTGCAATCTTTCAGTACTTAAAGGGGTCCTACAAGAAGGATGGAGGGAGATGTTTTAGCAGAACCTGGTGGAACAGTACAAGGGCTGATGGTTTTAAACTAAAGAGGAAAGATCTACACTAAATGGAAGGAAGNAGGCCAGGTTGGAGGCGGCCTTGAGTGACCTGTACTAGTGGGAGGTGTCCCTGCCTATGGCAGGGGGTTGGAACTGGGTGATCCTTGAGGTCCCTTCCAACCTTATCATTCTATGATTCTATGAATCACTGGCCAGATCACCCAGAGAGGTGGTAGATGCCCCATTCCTGGAAACATTCAAAGTCAGATCCGACAGGGCTCTGAGCACCCTGATCTGGGTACAGATAGCCCTGCTTATTGCAGTGGTATTGCACTAGATGACCTCTGAAGGCCTCTTTCAACCCAAACCATTCTGTGATACACTGGAGGCATGTGGACTTTGATTTTCCACTAAGTGTAGGGTTTGGCTGGTTTTCAGTAGGTAACTTTATGTGATTTCTGTGCATTTGGAGTGTAAAAGGCTTATGTTAAGCAGTTTTCATCTCATGCATTTATTGCTTAGGTCAGATATGCCTACTGTCTACAGGATCTTCCTGTAAAGGTCCAGGGTCCAAATGATGTCTCCTAATTTAACTGCACATTTCTCCTGCGCTGCTCTTGTGGTTTGGGTTTTTGCCCTCCCCAAGTTCTGAAAGAAGAGCACATGCAGCTTCAGGCACTGCTGCTAGCTCATAGCTGGCTGATGTTAAATAGTAAGACAGTTCAAGATCATTCTTGCTTTTCATAGGTCGCTGACTTGAGCATGCTGCTGCTGCTGTCTGTGATAATGGTGTGTGTTACTTGTGCTTGATAGAGTCTTACAGAATCGCAGAATCCTTCTGGTTGGAAAGGACCTTTAAGATCATAAAGTCTAACCATTATCTAGCTACCAAGTCTACTGCTAAGCCATGGCCCTTAGCACCACATAGTTGCTTTTAAAATGCCTTCAGGGATGATGACTCAACCACCTTTCTGGAGTCCTAGTCCAGTGTTTAAGAACTTTTTGAGTGAAGAAGTTTCTTCAAATACCCAACCTAAACCTCCCTTGGTGTAGCTTGAGGCCATTTCCTCTCTTCTCACTTGCTACTAGGGAGAAGAGACCAACACCCACTTGGCTACAGTCTCCTTTCAGGTAGTTGTAGAGAGTGAGAAGATCTCTCCTCAGCCTCCTTTTCTCCAGTAAACAACCCCCAGTTTGCTCAGCAGCTTCTTACCAGACCTGTTCTATAAATCCTTCACCAGCTTCATTGCCCTTCTCTGGACCTGCTCCAGCATCTCACTCAGAAAGAGAGTGAGGACAGTAATTGTTATTCTATATCTAACTTAGTTGTCTCAAGTTTTCTTTAGTCTCTGTCTTGCATCTTTCCCTGCTTTGCCTCTCTTTCACAGATTCACAGTTTGCATC